>JAVJIF010026920.1:0-51595 GCA_038442645.1 Agave tequilana | reverse complement strand
AACATGTTGGAGCAATTTAAGGAAATATATTGTAAACATGTTGGAATGATTGAAAGAAACATGTGCTTCTATTCTCTATATAAAAGGACTAAGAAAGGGAGGAGGGATTCTAGGTTTTAGTTTAGGATTTTCTTTTCTTTTTTTTCTTTTTATGTAAATTTTTATTTCTTTATAACTTAAATTAGAGAGAGATTGATAAAAAAAAGAGACAAAGTTGAGCTGAGAGTGACACTTGATGTAAACATATTCTTTTCTCTTATTGTTTCTTAATTTAATCGAAGTTGCTTTTATATTATTCTTATGCATTCTTTTTCTTCATGGTTTTATTTCTATTAACCTTCTTGTTTATTTTCTATCATTTAATCTCCATCCATATGAACCTAATAGAATCGGAATAGCCTTACCCCTATAAGAGCCACTGATAGCTCATGATGATGGATTTCTTCATCTAATTATGTATCATTTCATGTTTACTCTTCGAGTTTTGATGAAGTAATGTGGAAGGGAATCAAATCTTCTCTTATGGGCTATGTAGTGATCGCCTTCAAGTCAAGGTAAATCATCCCCAAAGAGCAGAGGTAAAGCCATCATCTAAAAGGTAATTACTTTAGTAGGAATACTTAGTAGATATTAACCATAAACTTTCTCAACTTTTAATTTCTTCTTTTAAAAAGCATCTTTAAAAATAACAATACTTTCTTCTATTTTCTACTTCTCTTCTATCATAGTTTTCTTTTCTTTCTCTTTTCAAAACAAAGAAGAAACATTTTAACTGATTTAGTGATTTAGCAAAATACTGAAAATCTTTTATCGCATCCCTCCTTGTGGATCACGACCTGCTTTCCACTCTTCTATTGTGGTAGAATTGAGGAAGATAGCATCAATCTTAATTTTTAATTTCAAAACTCTATTTTTGTGCCCTACTTTCACTTCAATCAGTAGGTAATGCGACAAAAAACAAAAAAATATATAATTAAATATCTTAAACTTTTCACAGCCATTTATAGTAATAATATTAATCTCGTAAATAGCTAGGCGGAGCAGAGCAAACTGGAGTAAAGTGATTGGTCTCTATATTTGCATATTTGATACCACATTTTCACTCTTATTCTTTATAAAATTCTGCTAAATAATGGTTTTCTTTGTGTGTTTCTAGGTCCATAGTATGAGGTAAAGTAGAAGCCCAAAACTCTAATTTATTTGAAAATTTTAAAGCCTAGAAGAAGCCCAAGCCTTTGAAACCCAGTCCGCTAATTTTGGGAGAATAAAATATGAGGCCAGAATTCAATACATAGCCCATACCTCCAGTACCAGACCCACGCCCTAGCGCTGCGACTCTAGCCACAGCATGGTCGTGGAAACGTGGCCCGTCCATATTGTGGAGTCACGACTCCGTAAGCCTCCCTGTTGCCTTCTTTTACCTATAAATACCTAGTGTCAAGTAGATTTCCTGGAAGAAAAGTTTTTAGGGTAGTTTCCTTTGTTTAGTTTAGATTAGTTGTTCTTTTTCTTTCTCTTTTGTATTTTTCATTTCTTGTAGATCATGTAATAGGGAAGAGAGTAGTACATAGGATGAAAGCAAGAGTGCTTGTAATGGAGGGTGACACTCTATGAAAGGTTCTCTCTTATCTCTACTTGTTTTCTTCTCTCTAACTCCTTTTACATGCTTAGCTAATTTTCTCTCATGGAAACTAACCACTAACCACTAACTTACTAACCTTTACTTGATAATCCATATGAATCTAATAGCCTCTACTTGGCCATGCCCTTGCAAGAGCCATTGATGGCTCATGATGGATTCTAACACTCTAATATCTAGCTCTCTAACAAGCTAACATTACTCTATTTCATGCTTACTCTTGTTTAGTTTTGATAGTTTAAATATAGCTTGCATTTATTTGTTGAGTTTGAATGTGAAATTGATCTTATGAGCCATGTTTTATAAAGCTCTTGAACTAAGGACTAGTGATGACTAATGATACATGTGAGGTAACTATCACTAAGAGGTTAGCATGCTAGTGGAGCCAATAGTAGTTAATAGCCATTTGTATCTCTTTTTAATTTTTCTTTCTATTTATTTTAAAAGCAAACAAAACACTACTTCTCTTCTATGTTTTTCACTTCCTAGTTTTCACCGTATTCTTCTCATTCTTTTTTTACTTTTCTTTTGATTCTTTAAAACATTGAAGAATATTTAACATACGTGAATCGACCGATAAAACTTCTATCACTTCTTATCCTTGTGGATTCGACCCGCTTAACAACCATGCTATAACGGAAGTATCGAGGAAGCCAAAGCACACACTTTTAACTCGTGAATTCAAAACATACACTTTTCGTGTACGGTTTTTCCCCTATTAAATTTTGACGCTATTGCCGGGGATGGGAAGGTTTGATCTCACATTTTGTTAACTTTTCTTCTTTGTTTTTGGATGTGCAGGTCAAATTTTTAACATTGTAGAAGTTCACACTTGTTTACATCCCCAGCTAAAGAAAGCATGGAGCAAGTACTTCAAAAAATTTGTATGGTTGGGTAAATCTTTGTATATTGCTATCTTCTGCTGCTATTTTTTGTTTATATTACCTGTGCACTGTAATAATTTTAAGAACTAATATACGGTAATTGGATATTTTAAAACTGTTTAGACATTTACATCCAGGCACGTATCAATTTCATTCCAATATACTATATTTTATTCTTTTGTTATTGTGATCTGGACCGAGGTGTACATATGGCATTGCATGTAGTTAGGACAAATACGTGGGTGATTTACTCACTTTGTGTGTTTATTCTTTTTTATATTATACACTTGCACAAATTAAACTTAAGGGTCTATCCTGATATAATATAAGGTAAGGAAGTCATTACCCTCCCTTACCTCAAAAATCACCTCCCCACTCATACAACCCAAGCATTAATAAAACTTACTAGACATTGGCCCCTAGGGACATCTCGGACTCATTTAGGAGATTGACCTAAGGGAAAAGTTGTTAGAGTTTGACTCTTATCAAATTCGTGTCCAAGGTTGGAGATTGAGTGACAAAACCTCAAAGAATAGTGATTTGACATAATTAGGCCCGTTCCTCTGACACGAATACCTCGCACTGGTCTTGCCCCCTGCCTGGCCGATTAATTTGTGTTCAGATTTCTATAAGGTACCCCCGTGGACAGTCTAACTAGTTAGGAGTTGTTTAGGTCGAAGTCAACCATTGCATAGGCTTGTTTTTCATTTTTTTCTTTATCTGTTTGTTTGTTTGTTTTTCAATTTTTGTAAATTGTGATATGGGTTTCAACAACAAATATTTTTTCAGTTCAAACACGAAACCATATTTCACCTCGATCTCAATTGACTCGAATAACTCTAACCTGGCTATGTACAACATAGACCATCTATATAGGCCGGATTGGGTTTATCCGACTCAATATGACCCCTGCCCCCATATCCTATGATCAAGATTTTCAAAATAATTTCTACTCTTCACAGAGTCAATGGGGATTCACCGCCCCCAAGTTAAATTATCAATCACCTTGTCCATCATCTTCTTTCTCACATTTTGCTTTACATACTCCTTTTCAGAACATCAATTGAAAGAAAATCAGAATTGCAAAAGAGTATGGAAGTCATGTTAGAGGCCCAAAAACAGTTTGAAATCATGACGACCTCATCATATCCACAGAGTTTCCAAAATTCATATAGTTCTTTTCTAGAACCACCTAAAGAAAAATCATTGTTGGAAAAAATTGTGAAATACATGCAAGAGTCTGAGCAACTAATTCAAAATATGATTGACTTTCAATGTCCACCAAATTTTCATATGACTCAAGAATAATGTCATTTTTGGAAATCAAGCTTCAATTTCATCATACCAACCTGAACTTGACCAAAATCAAATCCTTGATATTTTGGCAAGTCATCCATTTTCTGAAATTGAACTTGAAGATTAATGTGAAACTGAGTTTCAATTTAGCGATTTGAGCCCAATCCTTGAATCAATATCGACTCCTGTAGTGTTACTTAAATTAAGTAATATTCTTGAGCCAGTTTTGATTCCTATAATTCCTGAACTTAGATCAATCATTTCACTCATTCACATTCCTTTTATGGACGAAAATCAAGATTCAATTTCATTACATCCATTTGAACTTGTCCAAAATTTTGAGAACCATCTTGTCATTTTGGCAAGTTATTCTTTTCTGGAAATTGAACTTGAGCAAAAATGTGATCCTGATCCACAAGTTAGTAATTCTATTTCACTTTTTGATTTAATAATGACTCCGGTATTTTTACCAGATTCTTTTCATATTCTAGAGTCAGCATTGAATCTTGTATCAGTACACTGTGAAATAGAATCATCAATATCTTACGATCAAACTTCGTTGATGGAGAAAGTGTCTGAACACCAATTCTTGGGTTTGGACCCACTTCCTGAATAAATTTCGGCTCTAAAATCTTACTTAATTTCAGTCAATTTCTTGAGTCGGTATTAGTCCCTGAGTCCAAAGCCATCATTCTATCATTTCATACTCCATTCTGAGACAAAGGTGTTGATAATAATGACTTTAAAATTATTGAAAAAACTTGAAAATTAGATAGGGTAAAATTTCTAATAAAAATCATATGTACATACATCATAATTGTGGGTTATGTTAGAGAAGTCACTAGTGGGTTCCTGCGAATTCCACGCAATTTGGATTGGACTGCAATTCGTAGACCAATCAGACCACCACTCGAACCACCACCATGAGGTAATTTTTCTTCCCTTTCTATTTATTTCATGCAGATACACATTTACGATGCATTGAGCACAATGCATGAGATAAGTGTAGGGGAGGGTTTACTAACGTAGGTTGCTCTAAACTTTCTTTCTTTTATGCTTTCTTTAGAAAATTTTTAAATTTTTTCTTTTGCATACAAACTCTTTTCTTTTCTTTTTATAAAATTTTTTGAAACAAGAGAAATAGTTTTGATTTATTTTTAAAAATGTTAAAAGGATCTTAGGAATTAAGAAAACCTAAAATTATGAATTCTCAAACCGAGTCAAAATAATAGATCTTGTTTAAATTTTAAGATAAAAAAGTAAGATTGGAAAGATAATTTGATTTCAAATTTTTTTGCCTTAGATATATGCACTTCACACTTATACAATTTTTTGGAATTGAAACAAAGACTGAAAATGCCATAAAAATATATATATAAAAAATTGATGATAATAAAAATCACTAGGTAGTTATGCATCAGGAAGCATGATTATTTATGCCTAAAATGGTGGATCAAAATAAAATAATCGTCTTTAGTTTTGTGGCCATGTTTACTCGAGTCCTTAAGCCTGAGGGATGTTTTCTCATCTAGTTCCCTAAAACTATCTGGTTTGGGAGTAACCAGCTAAAGGCTCACTACCCAGGTAAGCTAGAAAGCTTAAGAAACTAAGAAAAGAAAAAAAAGTGATATAAATAAATGGTATGAAAGTTATAGTCGATATCTTAAAAATTTTCACATGCCACAAAGTGCATATTTTCTAAGAATTTTTATGTAAGATCAAAAAATCGATTTAATTTTAAATTCTTACGTTTAATTTATAATAAGATTTTGTATTTAGGCTTAGTTTAAGGAAGAATAATTTCTGGTTAACCTATTACCTTAGATCACTTAAATTTTCATAAAAATATGTCAACACTTTTATTTATTTCAAAATGTGTTTTCAAAATACTAATATTTGATTTCATTCTTTATGGATTTTATAGGTATAATCTGCTGAAAACCCTCAGGAGACAAAACTCCCCCTCTAGAGGAACATAGAGCTTAAACGGCTTATTGCACATGCTCAGTGCAATCGTGTCACCTGCGAAAGTGGTGTAATAATTTCTTTAATTTTTCTGTTTTGCTCAGGACGAGCAAAAGATAAGTGTGAGGGTGTGATTGGTATCTATATTTGCATATTCATATCACATTTTCACACTTATTCTTCATAAAATTTTGCTAAATAATGGCTTTCTTGTGTGTTTTTAGGTCCATGGCATGAGGTGAAGAAGAAGTTCAAAACTCTAATTTATTTGGGAATTTTAAAGCCTAGAAGAAGCCTAAGCCTTTGAAGCCCAATCTGCTAATTTTGGGAGCAGAAAACAAGAAGCCAAATGTCAATACATAGCCCATAACTCCAGTACCAGACCCACGCCCTAGCGCTGCAGCTCTGGCTACGTTTCCGCGGCCATGTTGTGGAGTCATGCGTTGAACTTCGACGCAGGACCCATACAGCCTCCCTGGTGCCCTCTTTTGCCTATAAATACCCAGTGTTGAGCAGATTTCCTGGAAGAAGAATTTTTAGGGTAGTTTTTATGATAGGTTCATTTTTTTAATTTAAGTTAGTTGTTCTTCTTTTTTTCTCTTTTATATTTTTCATTTCTTGTAGATCATGTAATTAGGAAGAGAGTAGTATATAGGATGAAAGAAAGAGTGTTTGTAATGGAGGGTGACACTCTATGAAATTTCTCACTTTATCTCTATTATTTTCTTCTCTTTAACTCATTTTACATGCTTAGCTAATTTTCTCTCATGGCAACTAACTACTAACCACTAACTTACTAACTCCTTACTTGATAATCCACATGAATTTAATAGCCTTTACTTAGCCTCGCTCTTACAAGAGCCATTGATGGCTCATGATGATGAATTCTAACACTCTAACAAGCTAACATTACTTTATTCCATGCTTAGTCTAGTTTAGTTTGATGGTTTAAGTGTAGCTTGCATTTATTTGTTGAGTTGGATGTGAAAGTGATCTTATAAGTCATGCTTTGTAATGCTCTTGAACTAAGGACTAGTGATGACCAATGATACATGTGAGGTAACTCACTAAGAGGTTAGCATGGTAGTGGAGCCATTAGTAGTTAGTAGCCATGAATTTTCTTGTATCTCTTTTATTTTTTCTTTCTTTTGTTTTAAAAACGAGGAAAAATACAACTTCTCTTTTACGCTTTTCACTTCTTAGTTTTCACCGTATTCTTCTCATTCTTTCTTTTCTTTTCTTTTGATTCTTTAAAACATTAAAGAATACTTAACACACACCTGAATCGACCGGTAAATCTTCTATCGATTCTCGTCCTTATGGATTCGACTCGTTTAGCCACCATGCTATAATGAAAGTATCGAGGAAGCCAAAGCACGCACTTTTAACTCGTGATTTCAAAATATACACTTTTTGTGCACGGTTTTCTCCCGATCATAAAGCTAGCGAGCAATGATAGCTGCTAGTGCGCTCAATTTGGCTAACACCTGCGATGAAGCTAGTGTATGAATGCTTGGCTAACGCCCATGGTGAAACCACGCTCACGGCGTAGCTAGTCGCACATGACGAAGTGGCGTGAACGTCTGGCTAATGCAACGACATAGCTACACTTGAGTAAGTCTGGCAATAAAGTGTTGAGCACTAACCACGTCTACCAGGCAGAGCATGTGAACCCAGAAGGTTTTAGCCCGAAGTCTGTAGTATAGAACCATAGAGCGGTTAAGCCCGAAGGCTGTAGTATAGAACCGCAAAGCGGTTAAGCCCGGAAGTTGAGCAAAGTGGGAGTATAGCTAAGTCGTGTCTGACGAGGTTACGCTAAGAAGCTCAACTCGTAGCACACGATGGAGCTAGGCTCCCGACAAAGCTAGAAAAAATTCAGAGGGTTTAAATCTGAAGACTATAAGAATTTTCTATAAGAATAAATGTTAGTACAAACACATGCACATATATAAGAATTTTCTACACTATTATGAACATTCGCCACGCTGATACAAATACAATAGTTCATAGAATTACAACACAGTCTATAGGAATACAAATACACAATCCCAGAAATATAATACACCTGTCAAAGCGGGTAACACACATAAAGCGAGTAGCACTCGCCTAAACTGTTGGCCTAGAGGCCCATCACTCTAATTTGATGATGATTAACTCATGTAGTTATAGTTTACTAATAATCTTGTGTTTAAATAGTTTCAGTGATTGACCAAGATATTAGTAAGTGTTTAGCTTCAACAAAGGAGTTTTGAACCTTTCACGTGTTGATTCAAGAGCTCGCGCGTCAAGATCGCATCTAGCACTCGGTTGGAGTCAAGCTCGTTGAATCGCATTTGGATCTGGATCAAGTCGGCTTGGAGACAAGAAGACTTCGGTTTGTGTTTAGTTTGTGCTTAGATCTAGCGTAAAGATAGATAGTATTGATATGCTCAAGTTTACGTACACACACAAGTTTAAAGTTTATTGGTTTTAGTTTTCAGTTTAACCGATTTTGGATTTCATATCAAAAATATAGTTATATATATCTTATATGTATATTGGATTCTGTCGATATACAGTATGCTTCAAAGTTGTTTCAATATCATGTTTTCATATTTGTACAAGTTTTGGAGAAAACGGTTTTCCATTTCAAAAATTCAAGTTTTGAAAAATATAGGTTTTAGGTTTAAGCCAAATTTTAATATCACAAAAATGGTTCAAATTGTTTATAACATGTGTTGAATTTTAGTCAAGCATATTTGTATTTCAAAGATCTTATAGGAACTTATTTTGTGAAATTTATATGATTTTATGGGATTTAATTGATATTAAAATGACCAAGTTTTTAATCCCCAAAATTTGTGACCTGGCCTTCTGCCGGTCAACCGAGACAAACCGATGTGCACAAACTGTTGGCCCAAAAGGTTACACTCTCTATTTGTTTAAGTTTTGATGATAAACAAAATACATAGAAGCTATTTGGTACTAATAAGTTGTTTAGAATGAGTTTCAGGTTTGTACTAGTCATGATGGCTTTTTGAAGTATTTTGCAAAGATAATGGCACTTAAAGGCAAATAGCGCAAGAGGACGTTTTTCATAGGAGAGAAGGCTCTAGCTTGGTGTAACTCAGCTCAGGGACTTTCTTTTTTAGTTTTTATTATTTTTAGTTTGTTAAAGGATAGTGTGTAGTGTTGAAGCTCAATATTTCCCCACACACAAGTTTTTGTATACGATTTTCAAAAGATATTTCTCTTTTATATAAAATAGTTTTATAAACATATCTTAATACTTATAAACTCTATTTAATATAATGTACAAAGTTTTGATCAAAGTTAATTTGAAAACGTTTAAAGATCTTCAAAATCATTTCCTCAAAACAGTCTGTTTTGGCCTTCTACGGTCGACCGACCTTGTTTCAGGTCGGGACGGTCGATCGGGCGGTCGACCGGGCTTCTAACTATTTGGGTGCATGCATGTGTGCACGTCTCCCGGTCGACCGGGCAGTCGACCGGACCCCATATTGGTCGACCGACCTTCGGCCGACTGAAAGCACCCATGTTTCTGTTTGTTACGGTCGACCGGGCGGTCAACCGTGGGCTGGCAACGGTTATAATTTTTGAAAAACCGGTCGACTGGCCGGTCGACCGTGAGCTTGATTTCAGCCCTAACGGCTAGTTATTAAAAACGTTTTAACGTGGTTTTCTCTCTAAACGAATTTGGGGGCTGGATTTGGGTCTAATCTTTCCTAATTATTCATTATAACAGTTTACTCTTTAATCCCTACCTTTATCCTATAAATAGGGATAATTAGGGTTGAGGTGATTACAACAATCCTTTGCAAAAGAAATCAAGTTTAAAGGCTTTCAAAAGAAGTTTTTGTTCTCAGTTTTTGTGCTCAAAATTCTCTCTTTTTACTGAAGTTTTTGGTTCAAAACTCTCTTTAATTTCATTTTCTTTTTCACTTACAAAACTTGAGCTTCAATCCTAAACATTATTCTCTAGGGTTTTCGTAAGGGAAAAAGTTTCTCAAAAGAGGGTTTGTGGTCTTTCGATCACCAAGATATTCTTGTATTTGTGGCTCCACTACCTCTGGACTAGAGGAGTGTGATTGAGGAGTTGGGTACTCCCTTGTGGTTGTAATTCTTTGTGAAAGTTATAGTGGTTAGAAATCCTTCTAGGTGAAGGCGGGGACGTAGAGCTGGGTGCTCGAACCTCGAAACAAATCTCAGTGTTTGCGGTTGGTTTATTTTCTTTATTTAAATGCTTTATATTCATTGCTATATTGTTGATCAATACTCATACAATAAGATTGCATTGCGCACCTCAAACTCTTATCTAGAGGAATTATGAGGAAGGAGTTCAGAGCCCTTCACGGGGTATTCAGCTTCTAGTCTTGTTTCGGGTGATCGTTGCATCATAACATTTTAAATTTGTGCATTGATTAGCATTATCACCTATTCACCCTCCTCTAGGTGATTTCAATTGGTATCAGAGCTAGGACTCTAGTTTTTTTTGGCTTCACATCCTTAGAGAGATCCTAAAATTTACTAATCACTATTTCATATCTTCATTCATACACTAGTAAAGATGGTCGATAACATTAAGACCCCTCCTAAATTTGATGGACTAAACTTTCCTATATGGAAAGTTAGGATGACTATTTTTCCTACAATCTCTAGGTAGTCTAGTTGCTAAGTCCTTGACTAAGCCTTATAGTAGACCCAAAATTGAGGAGGACACTTGGTCCGAACTCACCTTCAAGGAATTTGATGCTAATTCGAAGGCTCAAAATGCCCTACTTTTAGCTTTGAATGAGGATGATCTAACACGGATTATCCATTGGAAATTCGCTTATGAGATTTGGCAACACTTATTGGTCACTCATGAGGGAACATCACAAGTCAAGAAAGCTAAAATTTAGATCTCTTGCGTTCCTAATATGAAAGTTTTAGAATGCTAGAAGATGAATCTATTGATGATATGATTACCAAGTTTACTAAGATTACTAATGCTCTTTCTTCTCTAAGTGATGAAATAAGCAACGATCAAAAGGTGCGTAAGGTGATTCGTGCTCTTCCTTCGTCATGGGAAATCAAAGCTACCACCTTAAAGGAGTTAAATGACAAAGATGAGATGGAGCTTATAAGTCTTATCGGAAACCTTAAGACTCATGAGATGGAGAAGAAAGCTAGAGAAGATGCGGTATCTCAAAAGAAAAAGTCAATAACTTTCAAGTCTTCCTCCTCCAAATACGATGATAAAGAAGATGAAGAAGATGAAAAGCTATCTCTCTTTGTAAGAAATGTAAAGAGAATATACCGCAAGAATAAGCTCAACTATAGATGACGATGGGAAGGGAAGGAGGAGAAAAGGATCATATGTTACAACTGTCGGAAACCCGGACACATCATGACCGATTGTCCAAATTTCAAGAAAAAGATGATCTCCTCCTTGAAGCAAAAGAGGCCGGTTGAAAAGAAGGTATACAAAGCCACTTGGGATTCAGAAAGTAAATCCGAAGATGAAGTCGACACGGCAAATGTGTGTTTCATGACAAACACACCCAAGGTAACTACTCAACCATTTGATGATGAAAGTGAAATAAGTAAAGACATGTTAGTACATGCTTTCATTGAACTTTCAGAAAGTTTTGATGATAAAAAGGAAGAGTATTCAAAATTGAAAAAGGAAATTGAAATGCTTAAAAATCAACTTGCTATTTCTTCAAAAAAAAAAGGATGAACTATCTTCTAATCTTATTTCAACATAAAAAGATTTTGATGCGTATAGAACTGCTTGTAAAGCTAAATATCCAAAAATTGATGAAAATGAATCATCCATGTTAAAAACTAAAATCAATGATTTTGAAAATGTTTTAAAAGAATGTGCTTTTAACACTAATAAATTAGAAGAAATATTTTCAAAGAAGTATATGCACACTCCACATGCTAAAAATGATAAAACAACTCATGCCAAAAATTCACATGCTCATCATGCCAACACTTCACATGTCACTCATGTTAAAACTACTCATGCTCATAATTCACATGTTCGTAAGCCACATGCTCATTATGCTTTTAAATATGGTAGAATTTATAAATGTACTTATTGTGGCCGGAATGGCCATTTGGCTAAATTTTACTATGATCATATAAATAGGACAAATAATCTTGTGTGGGTTCGAAACACTAACTCTATAGGACTCAAGAAAATATGGGTACCAAAATTAAGTCCTAAATTATTTGATGTAGGTACATACTAAGGCTCCAAGACGTAAGGAGCGGTGGTACCTTGATAGTGATTGTTTAAGGCATATGACATGGGATATCAACAATTTCACAACCCTATCAAGGTACGATGAAGGTGGCATCGTCACCTTCGGAGATGACTCCAAGGGCACCATCATCAGTATAAGTAACATTAAGATTGGTGCATCTCCTTTAATAGAAAATGTTGTTCTTGTTGATGGGCTTAAACATAACTTGCTTAGCATATAAGTCAACTATGTGATCGTGGTCTCAAAATTGTATTTGATGAATCTTCTTACAAAAGTTTTAATTGTAAAACCAATGATTGTATTCTTACCGGATTTCGTGAAAATAATGTCTATATTATTGACGTGCTTAATTTGGATTGTTCTACTAAATGTTTGACTGCTTTTGATGAGATTTCATGATTATGGCATAAAAGATTAGGACATGCATCTTTTGATCACCTTGCTAGAATTAATTCTAAAGAATTGGTGAAGGGTATTCCTTGTTTGAAGTTTGAAAAAGACCGCATTTGTGGTGCGTGCCAACTTAGAAACAAACCAAGTCTTCTTTCAAACAATCAAGGATATCATGTCAACTAGGCCATTAGAATTGATTCACATGGATTTTTTTGGACCAACTAAAACTAAAAGCTTAAATGGAAATAGATATGTTTTTGTTTTAGTCGATAATTTTTCTCGTTTCATTTGGGTTTTCTTTTTGGAGCATAAAGATCAAACTTTTTCGCATTTTAAGATTTTTTGAAAGAGGGTTGAAAAAGAAAAAGGATTTTCGATTTTACAGATAAGAAGTGATAGAGGTGGTGAGTTTGTTAACCAACTCTTCACGACTTCTTGTGATAAAAAGGGAATTAAGCATGAAATGTCATGTCGTAGGACTACACAACAAAATGGAGTAGTTGAAAGGAAGAATAGAACTCTTCAAGAAATGGCTAGGATTATGATAAGTGAATATGGGCTCCCTCAATAATTATGGGCCGAGGCCGTAAATACCGCATGCTACATATCAAACTGTATTTATTTGTGTAAAAATACTATCAAAACCTCTTTTGAAATTTATCATTTAAGAAAACCAAATGTTTCATACTTTAAAGTTTTTGGATGCAAGTGTTTTGTTTTGAATACTAAAGATAATTTCGGTAAATTTGATACTAAGGCTTATGAAGCAATTTTTGTTGGCTATTCTAGTACTAGCAAAGCATATATAGCATTCAATAAATCATCTCATACTATTAAAGAAAACTATGCATGTTAAATTTGAAGAATCTAATGCAATTGTTGAGAATGTTGTAGAGATTGACTCAATAGGTGAGAACATGGAGAAAATATCCTTGAAGGACTCACCCATCTATGAAGACAAGCAAGAACCCATTGGTGAAGTTCAAAAGGATGAAGTGAAAAACTCTCTACCACTTCCTAAAGATTGAAGATATGCTACAAATCATCCCAAAGATCTCATCATAGGTGATGTATCAAAGAGGGTAACTACTCGCTCCAAACTCCATGAATTGTGTGGTAATTTTGCATTCATATCTCATTTTGAACCCAAAAATATCCTCGAAGCTGAGGGTGACTCATATTGGTTGCTAGCTATGCAAGAAGAGCTCAATTAATTTGAGCGCAACCAAGTTTGGCACCTTGTTCCTAGACCCCATGATAGACCAATAATTTGTACTAAGTGGATTTTTAGGAACAAGATGGATGAGTCAGGAAATGTTATTAGGAATAAGGCTAGGTTAGCGGCCCAAGGTTACACTCAAGTTGAAAGAATCGACTTTGAGGAGACCTTTGCACCTGTAGCACGGCTTGAAGCCATACGGATCACACTAGCTTATGCATCTTTTAAAATTTTAAACTTTTTCAAATGGATATAAAAAGTGCATTTTTAAATGGTTTTATTAATGAGGAAGTTTATGTTGAACAGCCTCCCAGTTTTGTAGATCATATTCATTCAAATTTTATTTTTAAACTTGATAAAGCATTGTATGGTTTAAAACAAGCTCCAAGAGCTTGGTATGAAAGGCTTTCTAGTTTTCTTCTTTCAAATGATTTTGTTAAAAGCAAAGTAGACACCACATTATTTACTAAACATATTGATAATGACATTCTTATAGTTCAAATATATGTTGATGATATAATCTTTGGTTCTACTAATGAGTTACTTTGCAAGGAGTTTGAACAATATATGCAACGTAAATTTGAGATGTCATTAATGGGTGAATTGAACTATTTTCTTGGACTCCAAATCAAGCAAATGCGTGATGGGATATTCATATATCAAGCCAAGTACTCCAAGGAACTCATCAAGAAATTTGGACTTGAAGACTCAAAAATTTGCAACACTCCCAGGGCTACTACCACCAAGCTTGATAAGGATGACCAAGGTAAGTGTGTTGATATAAAATTATATAGAAGCATGATTGGTAGTTTGTTGTATTTAACGGCTAGTAGGCCGGATATTATGTTTAGTGTGTGTCTTTGTGTTAGATTCCAATCGTGTCCCAAAGAATCTCAGTTAATTACGGTAAAACGCATTATTCGTTATATAAGGGCACTATTGAATGAGTCTTTGGTATCTGAAAACCGGAGATTTCTCAATGACGAGTTTTTCGGATGCTGACTATGCGGGTTGTAGAGTGGATAAGAAGAGTACTAGTGGAACATGTCAATTTCTTGGTAATTGTCTTGTTTCATGATCTTCTAAGAAACAAAATTCGGCAGCCCTCTCAACCGCCGAGGCGGAGTATGTTGCGGGCAGGGGCTTGTTGTGCACAAATCCTTTGGATGAAACATACTCTCCTTGATTATGATTTGCATTATGACCATATAAAAAAATTTTGTGATAATACTAGTACTATTCATATGACTAAGAATGCAAATTAACATAGTAAGACCAAACACATTAAGATTAGATATCACTTCTTAGAGATCATTTTGAGAAAGGTGATATTGAGATTGATTATGTTTCTTCCGATTTGCAACTTGTCGATATTTTCACTAAACCACTTGATTATAATAGATTTCTTTTATATGTGGTGAACTTAATGTTTGTGTTGTTGAATAAGAAAGTTTTCTTACAAATTTGTCCCTTTTTGATGTATGACAAAAGGGGGAGAAATACATAGTTTATGTTTTGATTTATGTTTTGATTTTGTAGTATGGTTTGTTGTTTCATGACATGACTTGTTGTGGTATGGTTTGTTGTTCCATGACATGACTTGTTTGTGTATGTTTTTTTTTGTTTCAAAAAAAATTCTCTCATAATAGATTGTTTTATACTTGTGTAATATAGCATAATTTGAAGGGGAGTTTTTATCTCTCGTTTATTATATCTTGTGTTATAGCCTATATGTTTTGTCATCATCAAAAAGGGGGAGATTGTTGGCCTAAAAGGTACACTCTCTATTTGTTTAAGTTGATGATAACAAAACACATAGAAGCTATTTGGTACTAATAAGTTGTTTAGAATGAGTTTCAGGTTTGTACTAGTCATGATGGCTTTTTGAAGTATTTTGCAAAGATAATGGTACTTAAAGGCAAATGGCGCAAAAGGACGTTTTTCATAGGAGAGAAGGCTCTAGCTTGGTGTAACTCAGCTTAGGGACTTTCTTTTTCAGTTTTTATTATTTTTAGTTTGTTAAAGGATAGTGTGTAGTGTTGAAGCTCAATATTTCCCCGCACACAAGTTTTGCACACGATTTTCAAAAGATATTTCTTTTATATAAAATAGTTTTATAAACATATCTTAATACTTATAAACTCTATTTAATATAGTGTACAAAGTTTTGATCAAAGTTAATTTGAAAAATTTTAAAGATCTTCAAAACCATTTCCTCAAAAGAGTCTGTTTTGGCCTTCTACGGTCGACCGGACAGTCGACCGACCTTGTTTCAGGTCAGGACGGTCGACTGGGCTTCTTACTGTTTGGGTGTGTGCATGTGTCCACGTTTCCCGGTCGACCGAGCGGTCGACCGGACCCCATATCGTTCGACCGACCTTCGGCCGACTAAAAGCACCCATGTTTCTGTTTGTTACGATCGACCGGGCGGTCAACCGTGGGCTGGCAACGGTTATAATTTTGAAAAACTGGTCAACCGGCCGGTCGACCGTGAGCTTTATTTCAGCCCTAACGGCTAGTTTATTAAACACGTTTTAAAACGTGATTTTTCTCTCTAAACGAATTTGGGGGCTGGATTTGGATCTAATCTTTCCTAATTATTCATTATAACAGTTTACTCTTTAATCCCTACCTTTATCCTATAAATAGGGATGATTAGGGTTGAGGTGATTACAACAATCCTTTGCAAAAGAAATCAAGTTTAAAGGCTTTCAAAAGAAGTTTTGCTCTCAGTTTTTGTGCTCAAAATTCTCTCTTTTTATTGAAGTTTTTTGTTCAAAACTCTCTTCAATTTCATTTTCTTTCTCACTTACAAAACTTGTGCTTCAATCCTACACATTATTCTCTAGGGTTTTTGTAAGGGAAAAGTTTTTTAAAAGAGGGTTTGTGGTCTTTTGATCACCAAGATATTCTTGTATTTGTGGCTCCACTACCTCTGAACTAGAGGAGTGTGATTGAGGAGTTAAATACCCCCTTGTAGTTGTAATTCTTTGTGAAAGTTATAGTGGTTGGAAATCCTTCTAGGTGAAGGCGGGGACGTAGAACTGGGTGCTCGAACCTCGAAACAAATCTCAGTGTTTGCGATTGGTTTATTTACTTTATTTACTTGCTTTATATTCATTGCTATATTGTCGATCAATACTCATACAACAAGATTGCATTGCGCACCTCAAACTCTTATCTAGAGGAATCAGGAGGAAGGGGTTCAGAGCCCTTCACGGGGTATTCGGCTTCTAGTCTTATTTCGGGTGATCGTTGCATCATAACATTTTAAATTTGTGCATTGATTAGCATTATCACCTATTCACCCCCCTCTAGGTGATTTCACAAACGTGCACAGGCCATTTGGCTTGAGGGTCGGTCGACCGGTCCGGTCGACCATTTAGAGAGCTTTGCTCTCTGGATCTGGCCCGGTCGACCGGGCGGTCAACCGGCCAAAGAGCAGTGCTCTCTGGATCCGGCCTCAGTCGACCGGGCAGTCGAACGATGGCATGACGGTCAAAAATCTGACCATTGGCCGGTCGACCGACAACATAAATTTTCTGCTGTCTCGGCCCAACGGCTAGTTTTTGGAATGGGTTATAAATACTCATCCCTTTGGGCTGTTTTGATCAAGAATTTCAAGAGCAAAAATTCTCATCTTCTTTAGTGTTTTAGCAATGATTGCTAAAATAAAGAAACAACCAATGAGTTTAAGAATGTACCGTGTAGCTTGTGGCTAATGGGTCGTGTCCACAAGGAGGGATGCGATGGAAGCTTTTCGATGAGTCGTTTTAAAAACAAGGAATTTGTGTTCATTTTTTAGGAAAAAGAGAATGTAAGGAAAAGAGATGAAAAAGAGAAATTTCAACTTTCAGAAAAGGATTTGGAGGAGGTGATTTTTAAAAAGCTTTAAGAGTTGTGATGTTGTTTTATAATAAGAAATCAAATCTGGACTTACTATCTTCCTACTCAATTGATCATTCTTCTCTTAAAGTATTAAGTCCCTCAAGTTATCATTTGCAAAACTTAAAGTTGTTTTTTTTTTAGAAAGCTTTGAGTAAAGCACATAAGATGCAGAAGGTTTGAGTCCTTTTTCTTCAAGAAAGAGTTGGAATCGGATATTAAAACATAAAGCGCGAAGAAGCAAGAATGAATTAAAAACGATTCACAAGAAGTTCAAGAAAGAATGGTGAATTCAACTATCCATACCCATCCTCATGTGCCTTCAAGAACACTTTCAAAAAGAAAGGCTTTTAAGGGAGGCATGCATATGAGTTATCGGGTCTTTTTCTTTTAAAAACAGAAGAGAAGAAAACAAAAGAGAGTCGATAGCTAGCCGAGAAAACCTTTTAGTTATCCATGGAAAACGAAGAAAACAACGACATAATATAAAGCATACCGTACTGCAAGTGAAAGAGAAATCGGCCCGACTTTTGTATTGATGTCACTTCAACCTTCAAGTACAAGTTCTCAGTCCTCTCTCTCACAAGTTTTTGAAACTGGACTAAAACTTAAAAAGTAAGATTACAACTTTCTTTCTAGCTAACAATGAACCTAGATCCTAAGAAAATAAGTGCAAAATTAATCCTAGTCTTCGCTGCCTTTTTCTCTGCTGAAAGAGGTATTTATAGCCAAAAATCAAAGAATCAGGATCCCGGGAACGTTGGGGGAGCAAACGCTCCCCCAACTGAAATCAGTTGGCCGCGGAAACGCGGCTTGGGCCGCGTTTCCGCGGCCCTGGTGTGGCCACGTGGCCACACCAAAGGGGAGGAGGCTCCTGGTTTGAAGTGGAGCTCGCATCTCCTGCTGGTTTTCTTGTTGCTGCTTCAACCGCTGACTGAATCGGCTTTTGATTTTCTGGCTTCGATTCCTCGATTCAAGGAGAGTTTTTCTCAACCCCTTGATATGCCAAGATATAGCCCAGATTTCTTCACTTCGAATTTATTCTGAATTAATTCAGAATAAAGTGGGCTTTTGGGCTTGTTCTTCTTTATTCCTTTGAGCATTTGGGCCTACATTTAGCAAAGAAAAAAGACACTTATTAATATCATTTATTAGCAAACAAGTGTGGTAAAGTGACAACATGAATGCAATGTATGTGACAAATCACACCCCCACACTTATCTTTTGCTCGCCCTCGAGCAAAAATCATTAGACTAACTCGAATCAATTATTAGACCACTTTCGCAGGTCACTCGATTGCACTGAGCATGTGCAACAAGCCATTAAACCTCTAGGTCACCCTAGAGGACGAGTTTTGTCTCGTGAGGGTTTTCAGCGGATTACACCCACAAAATCCAAAAAGGAAGAGAAAATGTTAGTATTTTCGAAAAGCATTTTTTTTTATTTTGAAGGAGAAAATATTTGAAGTATATTTGTGAGATCTTAAGTAATCTATAAGTTATAGGAATATCAAAATTTTCATTCCTAAACTTAGTCTCCATTCAAAAACATGTCATCAATTAAAGTAAGGAGTGAAATTGTACTTCTCATCTAGTCTATTAATTTACCCTGATTCGTATGCACCATCGTGACTGTGAAGTTTACTAATGGCTCTTCAACATTAACTCCTATGCCTCATATTTATTTATTTTTTTGTGAACTTTATTCCTCAATTTTATTAGGCTTTCTAATCTGCCCATGTAACGAGCTTTCAGTCGGTGACACCCAAACCAGACGGTTTAGGGCACCAGGTGAGAAAATACCCCTAAGGACCTAAACACCCGAGCAGATAAGGCCACGAAACTAAGGTTTTTATTTATACTATGTAACCCTTTTAGGCGTGAATACTTATGCTTCATGAGGCATAAATACCCAGCTTAATCAGAGAATACTTTTTTTTCTTTTTTTTTTCAAACTTGTCTAATTATCTTTTGCATAAATACTAAGGCTTGCTTAGGCCAAAGCACCTAGCTACTCAATAATTAGACTTGTTTATATATATATATATATATATATATATATATATATATATATATATATAATATATATATATATATATATATATATATATATATATATATATATATAAGGCATAAGAGTCTCTGTTTTCAAACCCTAAGTGTGTAAGTGTATTTTGTGTGCATATGTCATTAAGGTAAATATCAAGACTAAATTACTTTCCCAAATTTCTTCCTGACCCTAAAAATCAAATAAGTTATTTTATTTCGACCAAGTGTAAGAAATCCTAATTATGATTCTCCTATTCCTTAAAATTGACTTAAATTCTTACAAAAAATATATCAAAATATTGTCTACCCTTTATTTTATTTTATTTTATTTTTATATATATTCTTTTTTTTTGCATGTTAGAACCCTCCCCCACACTTATCTCATGCATTGTCCCCAATGTATGAAAGAAATGTATAAGTGCATGAAATAAAATGGAAAGGAGGAAAGTTACCGATACACAGGGTCAAAAAGACCCATTATCGTTTCATCTACCGGCACCGATTCTAAGAAAGGTTTAAAGCGTTGACCATTTACCTTAAAGTCATTTCCATTCTTGGGGTCACTGATCTCAACTGCACCATGTGGAAACACGGTTTTTACAACGAATGGCCCAGTCCATCGTGATTTCAATTTTCCTGGGAAAAGATGAAGCCTAGAATTATAGAGTAAGACTTTTTGACCAGGGACAAAGGTTTTTCGTATGATGTGCTTGTCATGAAAAACTTCACTCTATCTTTAGTGATCCTAGCATTTTCATAGGCCTCATTTCTCAATTCCTCTAATTCGGAAATTTATAATTTCTGAAGGTCACCGGCCTTAGTCAAATCGAAATTCAACTGCTTGATTGCCCATAAGGCTCGGTGCTCTAACTCAACGGGCAAGTGACAAGGTTTGCCATAGACTAACTTATAGGGAGACATCCTAAAATCGTCTTGAAAGCGGTCCTGTAGGCCCATAGAGCATCTACAAGTTTTAAGGACCAATCTTTCCGGTTTTGGTTCACAGTTTTCTCCAATATAAGTTTGACTTGTCTATTTGAAACCTCAACTTGCCCACTGGTTTGAGGATGATATGGTGTGGACAACTTGTGAGTTATGGTATACTTTCGCATAAGGGCTTCAAAAGATCTATTGCAAAAGTGGGTGCCATTATCACTGATGATAGCACGAGGGGTTCCGAAGCGAGAAAAAATGTTCTCTCTCAAAAACTTTATGACAACTTTGTTATCATTAGTTTTACAAGGAATGGCTTCTACCCACTTGGACACGTAGTCCACAGCAACCAATATGTATTGGTTCCCAAATGAGTTAGGAAATGGACCCATAAAGTCGATGCCCCAAACATCAAAGAGTTCTATTTCTAGAATTGGGTTGAGGGGCTTCATATTTCAATGTGAGATCCTACCTACCATTTGGCATCTAGGGCACGTCTTGCAATATTCATAGGCATCCTTGAACAGAGAAGCCAAGAATTCCTTCTCGGTCGTAGTGTAGTTCAGTTGAGCGTCATTGAGAGTCCCTACTAGAGTAGTAGATCACATGCTGCTTGTTATCAATACGTTGTCCTAGGACAGCGCTGATTGAGGTACAACCTGCACACAAATTACAGAATATTAGATTTAAGAATAAAAAATGTGCAAGTGCTCAATTCTTCCGCTATAGCAAGTGGCTATGCGGGTCGTGATCCACAAGGAGGGTTTGCGATGGAAGCGTTACAGTTCTTTATTGAAATCTTTTAAGAAAATAAAACGAAGGTTCTTCTCTGTTTTTAGTTATGAAAATGAAAAAGAAAGTTATCTTAAAGTTAAAAGAAATGGAAGATGAAGAAGGTGGAAAATCAGAAAACGATGAAAAGCGACTAAGTACAATGAAGTGGAGAGGAGAATGAAAATGATTTGAAAGAAGTGGTTGGTGATCTAAACTAAGAAAGAAAAGAAAAGAAGTAAAGAAAAGTAAAGAGATACTTACCGAGGTTGAGTGATGACTTACTGGGAACCTTTTTGCAAGTTCTACCTTTTTGCTTCGGAGGCGTTCAACGCATAGATCATAAACTCGAGCTCGGTCCCCGTTCACATTATATCGTCAAGCATAAGAAGAACGAAGTGATGCGGAGCTTGGAAGAGGAGAACGTCTTCATGAACTATCGCTGGCTCTCACGTAGCTTAGTTATACTTGCTTTGGAATTCACTTGTACACTCAACAACAACAACCAAGGTAAAGTAGAAGAGGAAGAGGAAAGCAAAATAAATGTAAAGTAAAGCAGAATAGAAAACAAACAAAGCATTTACCTTTATTACTTGCTGAGACAATGAAAGAAAGGAGTAGGGTACATCGTCGGTGTCACTCTCAACATCAGCCCCTCTCTCTTACTTACATGAATCTTCTTCTACCCTAAGTTACATACAAGTTACATAAAAGTAAAAACTAAACTACAAAATGGAAAAACTAGTCTAAAATCCTAACTCTGCATGGTCCTCCCTTTTGCCTTTGAGTGAAGGTATTTATAGGAGAAATGGAGAGGGTAGAGGAGTGTGAAGATAAGTAAATCTAGTAATTTTTGAACTCCCCTTATCTTCAAACTTGATTTGAGGTGGATATTCAGTTCTGATCTGCAGTTTGTTGGCATATTGATTACTGAATATCACTTATCAAATAACAGAATTAGAGATAATGTCAACATAAGAGTTGTAGCTCTGTAAGTCTTCTTTCTGGATCATCTTGAATCATCAGAATTGAGATTTGTAGCAAAAGTTATGATTCGAATACTAAAAATGTATCCAGTCAGAATCTGAATCAAACTTGCTTCATCTCATCCCTTGATCTTTGCTTTAACCGATCGATTCTGAGAGGATTCTTCTCAACCAATTTCAACCTCTTGATTTTTCCCTGATTTAGTGAGTGTGAATTAATTCTGATTTAATTCAGAATTTTGGTGGGCTTTGGGCTCATTTCTCTTCATCTCCTTAAAGAATGGGCCTGCAAATAAATTAAGCAATTAATTAAGACAATGCAAAGTTTTATTCTAAAATAGGTATGAAAATATGATATTAAATATGCAACATTAGTGACCAATCACACCCCCATACCTATCTTTTGCTCGTCCTCGAGCAAAACAACTAAAACTATACTAAGGATTATTAGACCACTTTCGCAGGTCGCGCGATTGCACTGAGCATGTGCAACAAGCCGTTAAACCTCTAGCTTTCCCCTAGAGGACGAGTTTTATCTCGTGAGGGTTTTCAGCGGATTGCACCCACAAAATCCATAAAGAAAGGGAAATAAAGTGTTAGTATTTTCGAAAAGCATTTGAAAGGAAAAAATATTTGAAATATAATTGTAAGATCTAAGCAATCTATAAGTTATAGGAAAACTGAATTTTTCATTCCTAAACTTAGTCTCTATTCAAAAATTTGTTATCAATTAGAGTAAGGAGTCAAATTGTACTTCTCATCTAGTCTATTACTTTACCCTAAGTCATATGCACTTGTGACTGTGAAAATTTTGACTAAGGGTTCATTAACTCTAACTCTTATGCCTTATTTATATATATATATATATATATATATATATATAATATATATTATATATATATATATATATATATATATATATATATATATATATATAATATATTGGTGGTATTATTCCTTAGTTTAGGCTTTCTAATCTGCCCATGTAACGAGCCTTTAATCGATGACTCCCAAACCAGACGGTCTTAGGGCACCAAGTGAGAAGACACCCCTAGGACTTAAGGACTCGAGCAAACAAGGCACAAAACTAAGGATTTTATTATATGAACCTCTTTTAGGCATGAATACTTATACTTTATTAGGCACAAATACCCAGCTTAATCAGAGGATTTTTATATATTTTTCTCAAACTTATCTAATTATCTTTCGCATAAATACTAAGGCTTTCTTAGGCCAAAGCACCTAGCTAATCAATAATTAGATTTGTTTACCTTTTCTTTTTTTTCTTTTTTTTATAAGGCATAAGAATCTTTATTTTTGAACCCTAAGTGTGTAAGTGTATGAAGTGTGCATATTTCATCAAGGTAAAGATCAAGACTAAATTACTTTGACAAATTATCTTCCTAACCCTAAAATCAAACAAATAATCTTATTTTGACCAAGTATAAGAAATCCTAATTTAGATTTTCCTATTCCTTAAAATTAACTTAATTTCTTACAAAAAAATATGTCAAAGTATTGTTTCCATTTTCAAAAAGTTTTTAAAAGTAAAGAAAATGTTAATATTTTTATTTTTTTTTATTTTTTTATTTTAAACAAAAAGAAAAGTTATGTTAGACCCTCCCCCACACCTATCTCATGCATTGTCCTCAATGTATGAATTAATGCATAAATGCATGAAAAAGAAGAAAGGGAAGGAAAAGGTTACCTTAAGGTGGTGGTTCCGGTGGTGGTCTGATTGGTCCACGAAACGCGGCCCAATCGACTTTTCTTGGGTCTCAAAGGAACCCACCAGAAGTTTCTTTAATATAACCCATTAAAAAGATAAATCCATGAAGGATCTTTATTAAATATTTAACCCCATCTAATTTCCATATTCCATAAAATTTCGGAGTCAAATTTGTCAACCACCTCGTCCCAGAATGGAGTATGAAATGATAGAACGGTTGACTTGGATTCAGGAAGGACAGGAACTAATACCGACTCAGGAAGGTGACTTAAGTCAAGTAAAAGTTCAAGAGTCAAAGTAGGTTCAGAAATTGGGTCCAAGTCAAGAAGTTGAAACTCTAGTCCACATTTATTTTCCAACAATGGAATGTGACCTAATATGGGTGATTCCAGTTCAGGAATGATAGGTGGAGGAATCAAAACTGACTCTAAAATATTACTCTAGTTTGGTAACAAAACAGGAATCAAGATTGATTCAGAAAGTTGAACTGGATCACAGATTTGAGAATCTAGGTCACATATCTCATTGAGTTCAATATCAAAAAATGGAGAACTTACCAATTTGTCAATAGGATCTTCAAAAGTGTATAATTGGTCAAGTTCAATATGATCCTCAAAGATGGGTGATTCAATTTCATTATGAATTGGGATAGGATCCAATGTCGACTCCGGAAAAAGATTGAAGTCAGGTAAAGATACCGGAGTCATTATTGAATCAGGAAGAAGAATTGAATCACTAAGTTGGGGTTCAAGATCATATCATTTTCAAGTTCGATTTCAGGAAAAGAATAACTTGCCAAATTATCAATTTCATTTGGAGTTTGGGCAAGTTTAAATGGTGTGCTGAAATGGAATCTTGATTTCCAAAACAACCTGACTCTTCGGCTCCAACAGAATTGGTAGTGACATCAGAACTGGTCCAACGGTGAGAACGTAGAGATTCGACCATCATATCTATGTCACTATTACGAGCGTTTTGAGCCTGAGTCATGGATTCAAGCATCTCTTCATAGTTGATGGGTTCATTGTCTTGTTGAAAAGATGAAGAGTTGTTTTGGAAGTGGTATTGAAATTGTGAGTCCATCAGATTTTGTGATTGTTGTTTGGACTCACGCATACTTCGTTCCAAAATTGATGGTTTTCTATTTTGGACTGGTGGAACTGAGTATGACTCTTGAAAATAGTGTGGACTAGGTGGAGAAGGAGGATACTGTGGTTGAAAATTGGACTCGGGGTAGGTGAATCCCCACTGACTCTGTGAAGAGTTGAAATCGTTATGGAAATTATAGTTATTAGATGGGGGGTATGGGTCATATTGATTCGGATAAGACCAATCCGGCACACTAGGTTGGTCAAAGTTATGATATGCCGGGTTGGTAATATCCGAAAATGAAGTCGGTGTGTAATATGGATTATTATTGTAATTGAAAAAATTATTGTTATAGTCCATATCACACAATAGAATACAAACAAAGAAAAACAAACAAATAAACAAACAAATAAAAGAAAAAAAAATTCCTAACTAGGTTAGGGTAGACCTATGACCTAGACGACTCCTAACTGATTAGACTGTCCACGGGAGGTCTAATGTAGACTTTGACCACAAGCTAATCAGCCAGGTCAGGGCAAGGTTGGTGGGAGGTTTTCCGTCAAAAGACGTTCCTTAATTAAATAACCACCAACCTTCGGGCTTTCGGCCATTAATCTCTTTCCTAAACACTAATTTGGCAAGAGTCAAGTTCCAACACCTTTCCCCCTTAGGATAATCTCCTAATTGAGTCCGAGATGTCCCTAGGGCCAACGTCTACTCATTTTAAGTTAGGCTTGGGTTAGTGAGTGCTTGGATTCTGATTTTGGGCTAAGGAAGGGTGATTAAATCCCCACCTATCTTATTATTGGGTTGTGCCCTTAAGATCAGTTTTTGTGCAAGTGTACAAAATAAATAAGATGCACTCTAAGCGATATAAATCAACCAAGAGTTAGTCCTATTCTAGATGTAATGCAAACATACCTTGCTCCAGCACTCTTCAACAGTAAAAAATAAAGAAATTAAAAAGACACGTGCCTAAAATGCAAATGTTTAATCAATTTTTTTATCTTTTCAACAAATATTTTACTGTTGATTATTAGCAGGCTTATGTTATGGCATATGAGAAAAATTAAAGTTGCAGCAAACTAGAATTTTTTTAAACTAAGCAGCCCTGCAGAAAGCTGTTAGTAGTCAACTCTTCCTTGCCGCGGATCCGCGGCTTTTGCCATGAAAACGCGACAATTTAGAGGGCCCTTGGTCTCTGCTTTCTAGAGCAGAGGCCCAAGGCCACTTGTGTGTCACTGCAATATTAATTTCCTGCTTTTATTGCCCTGTAACCTGCAACAGAGAAGAAAATTCGTTTAGTTCTAAAAAATTTGCAATAAAAATTCAAATTTCAATAAAAACCGTTTTACCCTCCAAAATTTTGATTGAGGTACAACCTGCACACAAATTACAGAATATTAGATTTAAGAATAAAAAATGTGCAAGTGCTTAATTCTTCCGCTATAGCAAGTGGCTATGCGGGTCGTGATCCACAAGGAGGGTTTGCGATGGAAGCGTTATAGTTCTTTATTGAAATCTTGTAAGAAAATAAAACGAAGGTTCTTCTCTGTTTTTAGTTATAAAAATGAAAAAGAAAGTTATCTTAAAGTTAAAAGAAAATGGAAGATGAAGAAGGTGGAAAATCAGAAAACGATGAAAAGAGACTAAGTACAATGAAGTGGAGAGGAGAATGAAAACGATTTGAAAGAAGTGGTTGGTGATCTAAACTAAGAAAGAAAAGAAAAGAAGTAAAGAAAAGTAAAGAGATACTTACCGAGGTTGAGTGATGACTTACTTGGAAAACTTTTTGCAAGTTTTACCTTTTGCTTCGGAGGCGTTCAACGCATAGATCATAAACTCGAGCTCGGTCCCCGTGCACATTATATCGTCAAGCATAAGAAGAACGAAGTGATGCGGAGCTTGGAAGAGGAGAACGTCTTCATGAACTATCGCTGGCTCTCACGTAGCTTAGTTATACTGCTTTGGAATTCACTTGTACACTCAACAACAACAACCAAGGTAAAGTAGAAGAGGAAGAGGAAAGCAAAACAAATGTAAAGTAAAGCAGAATAGAAAACAAACAAAGCCTTTTCCTTTATTACTTGCTGAGACAATGAAAGAAAGGAGTAGGGTACATCGTCGGTGTCACTCTCAACATCAGCCCCTCTCTCTACTTACATGAATCTTCTTCTACCCTAAGTTACATACAAGTTACATAAAAGTAAAAACTAAACTACAAAATGGAAAAACTAGTCTAAAATCCTAACTCTGCATGGTCCTCCCTTTTGCCTTTGAGTGAAGGTATTTATAGGAGAAATGGAGAGGGTAGAGGAGTGTGAAGATAAGTAAATCTAGCAATTTTGAACTCCCCTTATCTTCAAACTTGATTTGAGGTGGATATTCAGTTCTGATCTGCAGTTTGTTGGCATATTGATTGCTGAATATCACTTATCAAATAACAGAATTAGAGATAATGATCAACATAAGAGTTGTAGCTCTGTAAGTCTGCTTTCTGGATCATCTTGAATCATTAGAATTGAGATTCTGTAGCAAAAGTTATGATTCGAATACTAAAATGTATCCAGTCAGAATCTGAATCAAACTTGCTTCATCTCATCCCTTGATCTTTGCTTTTACCGATCGATTCTGAGAGGATTCTTCTCAACCAGTTTTCAACCTCTTGATTTTTTCCTGATTTAGTGAGTGTGAATTAATTCTGATTTAATTCAGAATTTTGGTGGGCTTTGGGCTCATTTCTCTTCATCTCCTTAAAGAATGGGCCTGCAAATAAATTAAGCAATTAATTAAGACAATGCAAAGTTTTATTCTAAAATAGGTATGAAAATATGATATTAAATATGCAACATTAGTGACCAATCAAGCGCCTATGGCAAAATCAGAAGCATCGCACATAATCTCAAACGGCTTAGACCAATCCGGTGCAGATATGATTGGTGCAGAAATCAGCTCTCTCTTAAGCTTCTCCCAAGAAGTGATGCAGTCAGCATCGAAAGTGAAGGACACATCCTTAGCTAACAGATTAGTTAAGGGCCTAGCAATTTTGCTAAAATCCTTGATAAATCTTCGGTAGAAACCAGCGTGTCCTAAGAAGGATCTAATATCCTTAACGCATTTGGGCATGGGAAGCTTAGCAATAACCTCGATTTTGGTTCTATCCACTTCTATTCCTTTCTTGGATATTTCATGACCCAAGACAATTCCATGTTTCACCATGAAGTTGCATTTCTCCCAGTTTAGTGTCAAATGTTTTTCAGCACAACGTTGGAGGACGAGTTCTAGATGGTGGAGACATTGGGTGAATGAATCTCCGTAGATGGAGAAATCATCCATGAAGATTTCTAAGAAGCGCTCTACCATATCAGAGAAAAGACTCAACATGCAACGTTGAAACGTTGCTGGGGCATTGCATAAGCCGAAGGGCATTCGACGATAAGCAAATGTCCCAAATGGACAGGTAAACGTAGTCTTTTCTTGGTCCTCAGGAGCGATAGGGATCTGGTTATAGCCCGAGTAACCGTCCAAGAAGCAGTAGTACTCGTGACCCGCTAAACGTTCAAGCATCTGATCAATGAAGGGAAGTGGAAAATGGTCCTTACGAGTTGCAGCATTCAGTTTCCTATAGTCAATGCAAACTCGAATCTTCGTGGGAAGTCAAGTTTGAACCAACTCTTTGTTCTCGTTTTCTACTACGGTGAAACCAGATTTCTTTGGGACCGCGTGGACAGGACTGACCCATTGGCTATCCGAAATGGGATAAATTATCCCATTGTCTAAGAGTTTTATGATTTCAGCATGAATAGCCTCTTGCATAATAGGGTTTAACCTATGCTGCGGGTCTCTCTTGGGTGTGGCGTCTTCATTGAGATGGATGCGGTGTTGAACGATGGTTGGATTTAATCCCTTAATATCAGTCATAGTCCACCCGATGGCTTCCTTATGTTTTCTTAGAATATCTTTCAAATCTTTTTCTTCCCCGTCATTTAAATGAGAGGCAATGATGACGGGAAAGGTCTCTTGTTCGCCTAGATAGGCGTACTTGAGATGCGCAGGAAGGGCTTTCAATTCTAAGGAAGAGGCAGGCTCACTAGAAGGATTAGTCAAATCTGTTGGCTCCATTGTAGGTGAAATTGGGTTTGAAGCCCAATTCACGGCAGAATCTACCACCTGATCGAGATTAAAGTCATCAGACTCTAACTCGAAGTCAATCTCCATTTCTGATTCCAATTCTACCCCGTGTTCACTTGTCAAGTTCTCAATTTGGTTTACTTCAAAAGTTTGGTCCTCGATGTCACGGGATTGTTTTCCTAGATGGAAGACATTGACTTCTCTAGTCATGTCTCAAAGGTTAACCTCATAGACCCATTCCTGCAATTGATGATGACATTAGCAGTGGCAAGGAATGGTCGACCTAGGATGACCGGAGTTTGAGCCCTAGATTGGAGTTGGACACAGGTTGTGTCTCCAAAACTATGAAATCGACAGGGTATATGAACTCTCCTACCCGAATCAGGACATCGTTAATTTCTCCTTTTGGAACTTTAACAGAACGGTCAGCCAGTTGGATGGTGACTCGAGTTGGACTAAGGTCACCCAACCCCAGTTGTTGATAAACAGAGAATGGAAGCAAGTTGATACTTGCTCCCAAGTCAAGAAGTGCACGACTAATCTCGGCTTGTCCTATTGTGCAGGCAATGGTAGGGTTACCTGGATCTTTGTACTTGACAGGGATAGGACCCGAAAATAGCTCACTAATATTAGTGGCTAGGAAGACTTTCTTAGGAACATTAGTCTTTCTCTTCTTGGTGCACATGTCCTTAAGAAACTTAGCATAGGAAGGAACTTGTTGGATGGAATCAAGGAGTGGCACATTTATTTTCACTTGGTTAAACATCTCGATTATCTTGTCCATGTGCGGGTTTTGCTTGTTGTTTTTCAGCCTATTCGGAAATGGTACTATAGGCTGGTGCACCTGGCTGGCTGACTTGTCTTTTTCAGACTCGTCCGAATTGGAAGAAAATGGATTGGATGAGGTGGAAGCTTGATTGTGGTTGTGCTGAATAGGATTGGTGGGTGTTGACACTTGGTTATCAACTTTCTTTCCTGACCTCAATGTATGCACAGCATTACATTGATTGAATGAAGGATCCTCAGCCAAATGAGCTTGTTGGGAATTCCTCGGATTGGTGACTGGCTGACTAGGCAGGGTACCTTTTTGTCTCTCGTTCTGTGGGTTGGCTAGTTAGCTCATTTGAACCTCTAACCTCTGAATGGTTTGCATGAGAGAGTCTTGGTTTTCATATATCTCTCCATGTTTCTCTCAAAGTCAGTCATTCTTCTTTACAATTGAGGATTCTGGAAGGAGGATTGTGGAGCTTGGTTAGGAAAGTTCTGTTGGTAATTCGAAAAGTTTGGTGGATGGTGGGAGAATTATTATGGAAATTGGAGAAGTTGGGTTGATGATTGGAAGAATTATTACCATGATGGAAGTGGCTAGCATGATTGGATCGTGAATGGTCATTGTTGTTTTGGCTCCATGAGAAATTAGGGTGATTTCTCCAGCCAGGATTGTATGTTGGTGCGTAAGGATTGTTGTTTGGCCTTGAAAAAGCCGCATTCATCGGTTCGTGATAGGATTGCTGAGCCTGAAACACTGGGCATTCCTCGAATACATGGTTCATGGCTTGACAGTAAGTGCAGCCCGGGGGTGAAAATTGGTTCGGGCTGACTTGATTGACTGGACTTGGTTCTTTCGTCTCTAGAGCTTCCAGTCTTCTAACTAAATTAGCTAACTTAGCCTCATTAGCGATGGATGATTCTATGGAGTGGAGACCTCCTTTTGAAGAAATGGAGTTAGGATTCTTAGGGGTCTCACTCGCAGATTCCCATTGGATGGTTTTCTCAGCTAAATTTTCATACAAATCCCATCCCTCATCTTCATCTTTCTACAAGAAACCCCTTGGCACATACTTTCTAAGAGGGTTTTGGTGGAATAGTCTAAACCGTCATAGAGAATTTGGCATTGTCGCCATTTCTCTATTCCATGGTGTGGACATTGGACAAGGAGGTCCTTAAAGCGTTCAAAGTACCTCCAGAACGATTCACTCGGTTCTTGCTTAAATTGCATGATCGTCTTCCTAATGATAGCGGTTTTATTGGATAGGATAGAATTTCTTCAAGAAGACCGTGATGAAACCATCCCAAGATGTTATGGAACCGGCTGCTAAGCTGTAGAGCCACTTTTTTGCTAGGTCCTTAAGTGCAAACGGGATAAATCTCAACCTAATAGCATCGTCTACAAGGTGTGGGATTTTCATCATAAGACATACTTCCTCAAATTCTCTTATGAAGAAGTAGGCATCTTCGGACTCTAGACCATGAAATTTGGGGAGTGTGTTGATGAATTAAGGCTTGAGCTCAAAATTGTATTCACCAACCGATGGAAGTGAGATGCATGATGGAAGTGAGGTCCTAATGGGGTAGAACCTATCCTGCAGTGATGTGGATTGAGCCATTACCGGATCTGGTCTTGGTTCAAACTTAGGTGGTGATGTGTTTCTAGTCAACCTAGATGAATTAGGGTCTCTCGACCACACTTGCATACACAAACACAATCACAATCACAACAAGTTCAAACAGCAGTCAACAATAAAAATCAACCAAGCCTAGTCTAAGGTATCCTTGACCTAGACAACTCCTAACTGGTTGATTGTCCACAAGAGGTAGAATGTAGACCTTGACCACAAGCTAATCAGCCAGGTCGGGGCAAGATTGGTGGGAGGTTTTTCGTCAAAAGACGTTCCTTAATTAAATAACCACCACTCTTTGGGCTTTCGGCCCTCAATCCCTTTCCTTGACACTGATTTTACAGGAGTCAATTCCAACACTTTTCCTCTTTAGGATAATCTCCTATTGAGTTCGAGATGTCCCTAAGGCCAACGTCTATCAAATTTTAATTAGGCTTAGGTTGTGCGTGCTTGGAGATGGTTTGTGGGCTAAGAAAGGGTAATGACTTCCCCACCTTATCTTGATTTGGGTTTTGCCCTTAGAATTGATTCGTGCAAGTGTGCAAGATATAGGAAAGTAGCATTCAAAAGCAAAATCACCCAAGAATGTTTCCTAAACTATATGCTATGCATACATACCTTGTCTCCAGCTCTCTTCAACAGTAATTGTAAAGTAAACGTAATTAGGCAATTGCCTAGAATGCAAGTCTAAATGTTTTTTAAGCAATTCACAATCACTCAAATTACTGTTGGATTAAAACAGGGATGGTGATAACAAAACTAGCACAAATATGACATAAAAAACTAAATTTTTTTTGCAAGCAATATGTCCTGCAAAACAAAGTTTTTAGTAGTCCCAAAAAATTTTCAGATTTGCAAAGCAATTTCTTGAAATTCTGTTTCCTACTTTCGAGAGTAGGAGCACAGAATTTTCAAGTCTTCTTGGCAAAGCTTGAATGCTAGATCTTGATCTTCGAGTCCCTGAAACAAACACACAAAAGTTGTTAAAACAACTACATCGTTCCCTCCCCGGCAACGGCGCCAAAAATTGATTGCTAAAATAAAGAAACAACCAATGAGTTTAAGAATGTACCATGTAGCTTGTGGCTAACGGGTCGTGTCCACAAGGAGGGATGCGAAGGAAGCTTTTCAATGAGTCGTTTTAAAAATAAGGAATTTGTGTTCGTTTTTTTGGAAAAAGAGAATGTAAGGAAAAGAGATGAAAAAGAGAAATTTCAACTTTCAGAAAAGGATTTGGAGGAGGTGATTTTTAAAAAGCTTTAAGAGTTGTGATGTTGTTTTATAATAAGAAATCAAATCTGGGCTTACTATCTTCCTACTCAATTGATCATTCTTCTCTTAAAGTATTAAGGCCCCCAAGTTATCATTTGCAAAACTTAAAGTTGTTTTTTTTTTTAGAAAGCTTTGAGTAAAGTACATAAGATGCAGAAGGTTGACTCCTTTTTCTTCAAGAAAGAGTTGGAATCGGATATTAAAACATAAAGCGGAAGAAGCAAGAATGAATTAAAATGATTCACAAGAAGTTCAAGAAAGAATGGTGAATTCAACTATCCATACCATCCTCATGTGCCTTCAAGAACACTTTCAAAAGAAAGGCTTTAAGGGAGGCATGCATATGAGTCATCGGGTCTTTTTCTTTTAAAAACAGAAGAGAAGAAAACAAAAGAGAGTCGATAGCTAGCCCAGAAAACCTTTTAGTTATCCATGGAAAACGAAGAAAATAACGACATAATATAAAGCATATGGTACTGCAAGTGAAAGAGAAATCGGCCCGACTTTTGTATTGATGTCACTTCAACCTTCAAGTACAAGCTCTCAGTCCTCTCTCTCACAAGTTTTTGAAACTGGACTAAAACTTAAAAAGCAAGATTACAACTTTCTTTCTAGCTAACAATGAACCTAGATCCTAAGAAAATAAGTGCAAAATTTAATCCTAATCTTCGCTGCCTTTTTCTCTGCTGAAAGAGGTATTTATAGCCAAAAACCAAAGAATCAGGATCCCGGGAACGTTGGGGGAGCAAACGCTCCCCCAACTGAAAGCCGCGTTTCCGCGGCCCTGGTGTGGCCACGTGGCCACACCAAAGGGGAGGAGGCTCCTGGTTTAAAGTGGGGCTCGCATCTCTCTGCTGGTTTTCTTGTTGCTGTTTCAACCGCTAACTGAATCGACTTTTGATTTTCTGGCTTCGATTCCTCGATTCAAGGAGAGTTTTCTCAACCCCTTGATATGCCAAGATATAGCCCAGATTTCTTCACTTCGAATTTATTCTGAATTAATTCAGAATAAAGTGGGCTTTTGGGCTTGTTCTTCTTTTATTCCTTTGAGCATTGGGCCTACATTTAGCAAAGAAAAAAGACACTTATTAATATCATTTATTAGCAAACAAGTGTGGTAAAGTGACAACATGAATGCAATGTATGTGACAAATCAAGCAACAAGTTTAAAAAGGATTTATCTTTATTTGTTTTAAAGGGTTGAAAAAATTAAAGAAAAATAGAGTATTTGGAATATTGGTTTTAATCTTCATTTCTATCTTAATCTAGTTATTTTTCTAAGTGTTTTTCTATGTGTTTTGATTTTTAAACTCTTTATTTTTCTCACACTTGAGCCATCTATCTATCCTATCTATTAGGATCTTTGGTTTGTGAAAAAATTGGTTTGTGGTTTGTTGAGACCACCAAGAGTTGTAACCTTTTTATTTGACTTTGTTGTTATCACTCTTGTGTAGAGGTGATTGTGGAGGAGTTTGGTTGTGTTGGTATCCCTCTAAGTGTAGAGGTGATTGTGGTTGGTTTGGCTTTATATCTATCCCTCTAGTGAGAGGTGATTATTGTTTGGCTTAGTCCCCTATCCCTCTATTGAGAGGTTGATCTTGCGTGGCTTAGTACCTTGCCCCTTGTGTGGAGGTTGTTGTTATTTGAGAGAGGAGTTGTGTACTTTAAGTTTGTATTAATCAAATCCTCAGTGGAGGTTCCCTTTGTGGGAAGTCCTGTGTGGACGTTGTAGTGGAAATCCTTCAGTGTGAAGGCGGGGACGTAGAGTTGGGTGCTCGAACCTCGAAACATATCTTTATGTTTGCAATTGATCCACTATCTCTCTCTCACTCTCTCTTTCTCTCTCTCTTATACCTTGCATTACTTCATATTGTTTATATCATACATATATACTTGATATTGTTTGTGTGTGCTCATACTTGTGTTGAACCAAGAGAGTTTCATATAGCACCTCAACTCTTATTTAGAGAAATCTAGAGGAGTTAGTCCAGAGCCCCTCACCGAAAATTCGGCTACACTCTTTGGTTACACTAAAAGTGTGTTGCAATTAGTTTTTAATTCCGCATCATTTGTCATTAGAGTAGCCATATACCTATTCACCCCTTCTAGGTATATTTTCAATTAGTATCAGAGCCTGCGCTCCTGATATTAGGTTTAACCACCTAGGAGTGAAATCTTGGTTAGCTAATCTAATGTTACATTTGCACACTTATTTGTTTACACACACTCCTGGACTTCATGACCCCTCCCATGTATGATACTTCTAACATTGATGTTTGGAAAGTTAAGATGTCCATGTACCTTAAAACCCTAGGTATGCATGTTCACCTTGCCGCTACCAAGAAATTTTATCTTGATAATAGTAAGCTTATAGAGGCTAATGCACAAGCCTAGAGGTACTTAGATGCACTCTAAGCAAAGAATATTTATGTATAGTTTCTCATTGTAATTCCGCCTTTGCGGTGTGGAACACCTTGACCTCTCCAAAGCTTCAAACGTCAAAAATTATGAAGGAGGAATCTAGTGGAGGAGAATCCGAACAAGCTTGCTACATGGTCCAAGGGAATGACTCCCTTGAGGTACATTCAGAAACTCAACTAGATGATACTAGTGCTTCTTGTGATGATTACATGGATGCAGATGCTCTTAATGAAGAACTATCTATTGTTTGTGAAAATCTATTAGAAAAATATAAAGTTTTGAAAAAGAAAAATCTTACAATAAAAGAAGCAAATAAGGATTTGTTTTAAAATTTAATTTGGCTTTGCAAGAAAGGGATGAAATTTCTAATAAAAGGGACTCATTGAAATCCCAACTTGAACCTGCTCTAAATGAAAACAAAATTTTAAAAAGTAAAAATTATTGTGATGATACTTTGGAGAAAAATGAGACTTTATCATCAAAACTTAAATTGTTTTAAAAGAAAATGATTTTTTGAAAAACAAAATTATTTCTATTTCAAAGGATTTGGACTTAGTTTCAAATGAAAATAAATCCTTGAAAAATGATTTGTCTTCCCATGTTTATCATACTTCTATAAATTCATCTTCTATTAACAAACATGTTGCATGCTCCACCTCTTCTTATATTATTGAAAATGATATATGCGCTTTAAAGAAGAGTGTTGATTGTTTGGGCTCTATTTTGAGCCAATGTTTCATGAATCACACAAGTTTGATATCCATGTTTCGAAAGAAACAAGTTCTACATATGCATGCACACCATACACGGCATGCACATGCTTCTCATGCTCACACTCATGACACCATGTATGCTCAGTGTACACATGTACATATTGTGGACATAAGGGCCACCTTGCGAAATTTTTTTATGATAGATTACATACTTCAAATTTTGCAAATAAATTTGTTTGGATTAGGAAAGGTGCTACCCCCATGGACCAATAGAGTATGGGTACCAAAATTCACCCTTATTTTATTTGATATAGGTGTGGGCTCTCACTTGACGTGAGCGTGTTGGTGCCTTGATGGTGGATGCTTTTGTGCTTGATGGACACTACTTTGAATGCATCACCTTCAAGGAAGTTTGGTGGGAGGACCACCATAGTTTGGAGACCTAGAGATAAGCCGTATTGGTTTTGGTAACTATCTCTAACTCCCATTTAGTGTACATGCTTTCATTGATTGATTTTGGCATGTTTTAATTTTTCATGATTATTATGCTAAATGTCATAATAATTAGACTTCTGATATACATATTTAGTATTTGAGATACATCCATGTTTTATATAGATTTATATTATTTTTGTGTTCTCGCTTTAGTTTAGCTATTGTGTATATTATAACTCTAAACTCGTGCATTTACCTTAATGATCATGTTTGTTTATGATTTTACACTTCATGGTTTTGATTACATATTTAGATATAGTTTTCATTAAAACTTGTGTTTATACTTGTACAACTAATGAGCCACATTTGATTTTTGTATGTTTGTACTTAATTGCTCATTTGTACCTAATTGCTCATTTGTGCCCACTAGATGTACTAGTACAATCTAGTTTTGATGATTCTTTCATTTCAACTTGTATTCCCTATTTTTGGACATGTTTCATAAAATTATGTTCAGATACATGTATATGTCAATTTTGCCAAAACTTTAAGATATACATGTATACCCTTTAGTCACTTGCTTTTCATACAAATTTTCATGGACTCATTTGTGTTTGGGACATGTATGTATACTTCTAGTTTAGACAAAACATACATATACCTTGAAGTATATTTAGGTTTGATGATTTTCATGTTTTTGATAAAGGAATTTCATTTGAGCTTAAATGCCTTATTCCACGATTTTTTAATTACATGACTTTTTCCACTCTTTGTTAATGTTTACTCATGATTTTTTGTTTCATGAGGTTATATGAGCTTTATTGATATATGAGTGTTGATGATCGTGTGATTTTCATATTTTCATGAATTCATTTATATTTTATTCCTTACTTGAAGGACTTCGTACTAATTTTTAAGATTATCATAAAACTAGTTGCGTACTTCTTCATTTGGTAGAGTTTTCAACTTGTTAAATTATTTTCAAATTCATATTTTTGAAAACCCCTACCATCCAAAGGGTGGTTGAATGGGTGACCATGCCTATATGCTCAAAATAAAAATCTTTTTAACATGTGTATGAAAGGAAGGTAGTATGAGTTATACACTTGATTCTCATTGTATTTTCAATTGGTATCAGAATTGATATTTTTATGTTTGTATACTCATATTTGTGTTTTCTATATATGTATACTTCAAATTTCAAATAGTATCAATTTCGATTGGTATTTATATTTTCATATATATATATATGATTTAATTGTGCTTACAATATCTTTATATCTTAAAGCACAAATTATATTTATGCTAAGCTTGATTTAGTCTTAATGTCAATTATTTTTTAATAGGTATCTTATACAAGCTTATGCATCATTTTTATTAGTATTTCATAAAGGGGGAGAAAAATTCATGTTTTATCTTTCAATTGGTTTTATTTTCATTTGTATCTTACTCTCATTTTTATGATGAAAAATGCTTTATTTTAGTATATGTTAACATTTTCAATATTGGTATCAAAAATCTTAATTGGTATTATTCTCAATTTGGCATCTATATTGCAAAATGATTTATATTTCCAAAAATTTGGTTTATATTTTCAATTGGTTTTTACTTTCAATTGGTACCAAAATTTACAATATATATTTCAATTGGTATCAAAAACATACAATATTTCTTTTTCTATTTGTATCAAAATTTACAAGATATTTTCAATTGGTATCTTTGGTATCTTAAAAATTTTATTTATTTTAAATTGGTATCATGATGTTTTGATATATACCTTTATCATAAATTGGTATATTTTCAATTGGTATCATAATGTTTTGATATGTATTGCTTATATATAAGGGAAGCTTAACATCTTCTTTATATATAGATTCATGTTGAGTATATCTCATATTGAAGAGCTTGACCTCTCATCTCTATGTCTTACACGTGTGTAGAGGGAGCTTCACATATCCTTTTATACATTGTATATTATGCGTTATGTGATTTGTGTTTAGTCATCTCTTTTTCATGTAATGCATGTATGCAGGGGAGTTAACTTTACGTCTCTCCTCTTCATGAATGTATATCGCATATATATCTTTATTGTTTGATTTGTTTTCGCCCCTTTGTTAATGATTTGACAAAAGGGGGAGAGAAATTTTGGAGTTTTATATATGCATGTTTATGCATGTTTTTTTCATTCCTTATCTTATATAAAAAGGAAGAGAAGAATTTTGAGAATTTTATATTTGCATATTTATTTTCTTGTTTAATGCATATATGTTTTGTTTATGCAAAAAGATGAGAAGTATTTACAGAGTTTATTATGTTTATTTCCTCATTTATGCATATATGTGTTGTTTGGTTTATGCATTTCATTGAATATCTTTATGTTTATTGTTATGCATGAGTTAAGGGGAAGCTTCTATGAAGCTTAACTATAATCCATGCATATATAACTCCATTAGTTTTGTTATCATCAAAACGGGGGAGATTGTTTACCCAGAGGCCCATCACTCAAGTTTTGATGACGAGTAACTCATGTAGTTATAGTTTACTAATAATCTTGTGTTTAAATAGTTTCAATGATTGACCAAGATATTAGTAGGTGTTTAGCTTCAACAAAGGAGTTATGAAGCTTTCACGTGTTGATTCAATAACTCGTGCGTCAAGATCGCATCTAGTACTCGGTTGGAGTCAAGCTCATTGGATCGCGTTTGAATCGAGTCAGCTTGGAGAGAAGAAGACTTCAGTTTGTGTTTAGTTTGTGTTTAGATCTCGTGTAAAGATAGATAGAATTGATATGCTCAATTTCACATACACACAAATTTAAAGTTATTGGTTTTGATTTTCAGTTTAACCGATTTTGGATTTCATGTCAAAAACATAGATATAGATATGTGTGTGTGTGTGTGTGCGCGTGTATATATATCTTATATGTATATTGGATTCTGTCCACATACAATATGCTTCAAAGTTATTTCAATATCATGTTTTTGTATTTGTACAAGTTTTGGAGAAAACGGTTTTCCATTTCAAAAATCTAAGTTTTGAAAAATATAGATTTTATGTTTAAGCCAATTTTAATATCACAAAAATAGTTTAAATTGTTTATAATATGTGTTGAATTTTAGTCACACATATTTGTATTTCAAAGATCTTATGGGAACTTATTTTTGTGAAATTTATGTGATTTTATGGGATTTAATTGATATTAAAAAGATCAAGTTTTTAATCCCCAAAATTTGTGACCTGGCCTTCTGCTGGTCGACCGGACGGTCAACCGAGACAGAAGTCGATCGACCGGTCTAGTCGACCGATGTGCACAAACGTGCATAGGCTATTTGGCTTGAGGGCCTGTCGACTGATCCGGTCGACCGTCAACCAGAGAGCTTTGCTCTCTTAATCTGGCCCCGGTCGACCGGGCGGTCGACCGGCCAGAGAGCACTGCTCTCTGGATCCAGACTCGATCGACTGGGCAATCGACAGATGGCACAACGATCAAAAATCCGACCGTTGGCTGGTCGACCGATGGTAGAATTTTCTGCTGTCTTGACCCAACGGCTAGTTTTTAGAATGGGTTATAAATTCCCATCCCTTGGCTGTTTTGATTAAGAATTTCAAGAGCAAAAATTCCCATCCTCTTAAGTGTTTTAGCAATAAGTTTTAAAAGAGTTTTTGGGTTAAAAAGGATTTATCTTTATTTATTTTAAATGGTTGAAAAAATCAAAGAAAAATAGAGCATTTGGGATATTGGTTTTAATCTTCATTTCTATCTTATTTTAGTTATTTTCCCAAATATTTTTCTTTGTTTTTTGATTTCCAAGCTCTTTATTTTTCTCACACTTAAGCTATCTATCTATCTTATCTATTAGGATCTTTGTTTTGTGAAAAAATTGGTTTGTGGTTTGTTGAGACCACCAAGAGTTGTAACCTTTTTTATTTAGCTTTGTTGTTATCCCTCTTATGTAGAGGTGATTGTGGAGGAGTTTGGTTGTGTTGGTATCCATCTAAGTGTAGAGGTGATTGTGGTTGGTTTGGCTTTGTGCCTATCCCTCTAGTGAGAGGTGATTGTTGTTTGGCTTAGTGCCCTATCCCTCTATTGAGAGGTCGATCTTGTGTGGCTTAGTGCCTTGCCTCTTGTGTGGAGGTTGTTGTTGTTTGAGAGAGGAGTTGTGTACTCTAAGTTTGTATTACCCAAATTCTCAGTAGAGGTTCCCTGTATGGGAAGTCTTGTGTGGACGTTATAGTGAAAATCCATCAGTGTGAAGGCGGGGACGTAGAGCTGGGTGCTCGAACCTCGAAACATATCTTTGTTTTTACGATTGATCCACTATCTTCTCTCTCTCTCTTTCTCTCTCTCTTATACCTTGTATTACTTCATATTGTTCATATCATACATATATGTTTGGTATTGTTTGTGTCTGCCTATACTTGTGTTGAACCAAGAGAGCTTCATACAGCACCTCAACTCTTATTTAGAGGAATCTAGAGGAGTTAGTCCAGAGCCGCTCATCGAGAATTCGGTTACACTCTTTAGTTACACTAAGTGTGTTGCAATTAGTTTTAATTCCACATCATTTGTTATTAGATTAGCTATACACCTATTCACCCCCCTCTAGGTGTATTTTCATAAACGTCATGGACATGACACGGACTTTAGGGAACGCCAAGGCATTAATGCGCACATACATTCAAAGAGAGAAGAGAAAGAGGAGGAGAGGAGGAAAATGTGGGGGTGAGAGAGAATGCAGGGGTGACAGGAGAGAGAGAGAGAGAGAAAGAACGGGCAAAGAGAGGGGAAATGAGGCTGCAAGGGGAGTGGTGCCCCCTGGGGTCGGGTGGTGGCTGACGGTGCTGCTAGTCAGATGTAGCCGGTATGGAAGAGAGGGAGAGGAGGAGAGTGCTGGCGGTTGTGGAGTAGGATGATAGAAGGGAGGTAGGGTTGGTAATGGTGGCTCTTGAAGGTGATAGTGGAGGAGATTAGGGTTGTCGATGGTAAGGGTGCTGGTTGAGGCTAGTGGTGGTGTTATGGTGGTCATTGGTCAGAGAAAAGAGGGAGTAGGGGAGAGAGGTGAAGATGATGGTGGTGGAAAATTGTTTAGTGATGGTGATGGTGATGGCGTTGGTAATGGTGATGGTGGCTAGCCAAAAAGGAGAGGGAAGAGGGGGGCGGCTGTTGGGCAGTTGGCCGACGGCAGAGGAGAGGCTTGTGTTGGCTCAGGGCTGGGTGGCGGTCAAGAAGGGAGAGAGTGAGTGAGTGTGAGTGAGGGGAGTAAGAGAGAGATATATAGAGTAAGGGGGAGATTGAGAACCAGGGAGAGAAAGAAGTGTTTATAGTGAGAGGACAGGGGGTGTGTGAGAGTGGGTGGGTGGGTGAGAGTGTGTGAGTGGAAAACGGGACTGAAGGGGGTCAGTTGTATGGGGAAGAGATTTGAGTGGCCGACAATAGAGGTTAGGGGGCGTGTGTGTGCATGGGGAGGGGGAGGAAAGAGGGAAAAAAAAAGAAAAAAAAAGGAAAAAAGAAATTTAGAAAAGGAAAAATAAAATTGCAATAAAATAAAGTAAAATAGTTAAGTAATAAGCTTGCCCCAGGGCTCGGGTTGGACTAGAGTCTGGGTCTGGATTCAGGTCCTGGGATGGGTTCAGGTTCACCGAATATGATTGAGCACTAAATAATAAATATGAAAAAATAAGAGTAATACGGCAAAAAATAGGGACACGTAGCTGAGTACGTATCCCTAAAATGGGTGTTATAGAGAGAGAGAGTAGCGACCGTAGGGGAAGGATTTTGACCTTTTGAAGGTTTTTTAATGTTGGTTCTTTATGAACCGACATTAAATCCATCGGTTCTCAAAAGCCTTAACATCATTTCTCAAAAACCGACGTTAAATCTAAGGGATTTATCCTTGGTTCATAAAGAACAGACGTTTAAATCACCTAATAAATGTCAATTTATATAAAATGACGTTAAAGTTTTATTTTTAACATCGTTTTGCTTAAAAAGTACGTGGAATATGGTGAATTTTATTCTATATATTGTTGTAGTGAAGATAATTCAGTATGACATATTGGCTATTTTTCATAATTTACCCCATCTTTGTTTCTCATAAATCCTACTGAGCTTTGGAAATTTCAAATAACTACAATGAAGTATCCTTAAACTTCCAAATAAATCACCTTCCATCAAACAACCGTATGGTGGTAGTTATGTGGATTGCACTTGAAAGGGGATAGTTATTTCCTTCTATGATCGTTAATAGACTGATGTTTATTGGGAGTTGTAAGGAAGCTTCAAGGTAGTTATTTGGTTTTCTAAGTTGGGTAATAAAAACTCAACGTGAGATATTTATATATAAACTGTGTAGAACTATGTTGTAGCTTTCTGCAATTTAGCTTTATTTTCGTTGTTTGCCTTGATTGTGTAAATTTAGCCTCTAGTTTACTTACATGGATAGTTCTACCTCTAGTTTACTTACATGAAACTACATTCTTTTGTGTGTGTGTGTGTGTGTGTTGGTTGTGTTGGTGTAGGTAGGTGTGTTGGTGTGTTGTGTGTGCGTGCGGTATTTGTGTGTGTGTGTAGTGGTGGTGTAGGTATTGGTGGTGGTATAGGTGTGTTGGTGCTTGTGCATGCATGGGGGGGTGGGGGTGGGGAGGGGGATATATATTTGTAGGCATTGTTATGCACATTGTTGTTAATTCAATTTTTATATATGATGTCTACACTAGATAAATATGAATCGATAATGGATGTAATCATTAATGAGATTGATTAAAGTTATGCAAGCTGGATATAGTATGGTGAGAGTGCAAGAGGAGATAGACCAATTTGAAAACAGTTTAGTATTTTGTCTGTACATTGAGACATTAAAAATGATAAAAGATCTGCTTGTTAAGTTATTTGATTAGATTGAGAAGGAGGTGTTAAAATTGGATGAGAAGATTCATTCAAAAATCGTCTATCTATAATAGATATTTTCAATGATTTGACAAGTGAAATAAGGGTCCAATTGGCATCAATAAAAGCATGTTCTAAAGGAAGAGTCTTCTTGGTGCTTTAAGGGTAGTTCTAATAGATATTCTTTGGTGTTCCATAAACAGTTTCCAAAGAACATCAAATGGAATCACCCTTGAAGCACCAACAAGACTTATTCTTATGTAACATGCTTTTATTGATGCCAATAAGACCCTTGATTCACTTGTCAAATCACTGAAAACATCTATTACAGATTGGCAATTTTTTGTAGGGATCTTCTCATCTATCTTTAACACCTTTTCTCCAGTCCAATCAAATAACTTAACAAGTTGGTCATTTAATTTATCATTTTCAATTCTCATATGCTGACAAAACACTAAAATAGCTATATTTGTCCATACTGAATTGCACATGTCATAACTAAAGAAGATGAAACAGTTGACAAAGCTTGATGTTTCTATTAAGATATAATCTTCTATCTTAAAGTCAAATTATGTATTCTATTAGTATATATTGAAAATAACACAAATATTTTGTTGAATTATATAAATGGTAAGTATTTTTGATTCATGTCCTTTAATTTATGTTTTAAAGAAGGTAATTATTAATTTTAAAATTGGGTTCATTTGGTGATTTTTGATTTATCACTGATATTATATAATTGTAGTCATATTTCTCATGTTTATGTTATAATAAACTTTATTTTTAATTATCTTTTTTTTCTAATAATTTGCAGGCCTATCACCAAGGGAGAAGGAAGAGAAAAGAGGCCCAAAGCCCATATAAATTCTGATTTAAATCAGAATTAATTCAAATCAGTGCAAATCAGGGCAAATCAAGGAAGATAATAGAAAAATAGTTAAACTCGGATTTTCATAAGATCTAGTTCATTAACCGAAGATCAACAAAAAATCATCAAAATCAGAAAGATGCTCCCCGTAAATGTGGCCAGATGGCCACATACAGACCGCAGATTCGTGGCCAAAGCTGCAAATCGGCGGCCACGTAATGAGATAAGGGGGAATGTTTCCTCCCCCTATCTCCTCACTCTCTCCCCTCTGATTTTTTTCTTATAAATACTGCAAAGTTCTGTGAAGAAACGGATGAAGAATAGGATTAAGATTTTGCTATATTCTAGGCTAGGATTTGTATTAGCTAGTTGCAATTCAATTGTGAGTTCTATTTGTTGTTTTCTTTGTAACTTAAACAGAAACAAGTGAGAGAGAGGAGTGATTGTAATCGGAAGTTGAAGTGACATCAATAATGATTTGACGGACTTTCTGCACCTCACTTTGATGTCATGTTTTAGTTCATCTTTGTATTTTAATTCTAATATGAGATAGCTAAATCGATTTTCTGGGCTCACTATTCTCTTGCTTCTATAAAAAAGAACCCAACGGAATCATATGAATGCCTAAATTAAGCCTTGCATATTGATGAGTTTTCTTGAAGGCACATGAGGATAGGTGTGGACTTATTTAAGCTTCAAGTTTGAAAGCAAATCATAAACTAGTTTTTTATTCATACTTGAGAAAATCTTGATGATTTAACATTCCATTTAAAACCGTTTCAAAAAGAAATAAGCTTTTCCAAAATTCATCTTATCTGTTTTTCTTTAATGAATGAAAAATAAGTCTTAACTTTAGCCTATGATCTAGTTGAGGCATCAACACTTTCAAGAGAAAAACATATAGTTGAATAATAGAATAGTGAGCCCTGATCTTTTTCTTTATTAAAAATACAAACAAAATCATTCTCAAACTTCTTTTAAAATCCACTTTTTCAAAACCTCTTCTAAATTTTCATTTTTTCTTTAAAACACTTCTCTACTCTCCATCTTCTTTTCATATAAAAAACACTAACACTTAGATTGTTTTTTCCCAAAATACTGAAATGCTTTCATCGCATCTCTCCTCGTAGACACGATCCATTAGCTCTAAGCTTCACGGTATTTCTAATTTCTTGCAAACAAATTTTTGGCACCGTTGCCGGAGAGGGAACGGTATTCTTGTGCTTTAACAGGTTTGATAGCTTGTTTCAGGTTAAAGAAATCAGGTTGAGTATTCAGGTTTTGCTTGCGATTGTATGCCCCTACTCTAGAAAGTAGGGAACATGATTTCAAGAGTTTACCATAGAAACACATTTATTGTAGGACTTCTAAAAACTCTTTCTTACAGGACATATTGCTCTGCGAAAACATACTTTCTTTACTTTTAATTTTCTAAACTTGATTATCTCACAATTCTATTTAACAAAGCAGTAATTGGTTGATTGAAATTGTTTAAAAAAAATATTTAGACTTACATTCCTAGGTATTTGTCTAATTACGTTTTCATTTCAATTACTTTTGAAGAAAGCTGCAGACAAGGAGAGTATGCATAGCATATATACTCAAATAATATTCTTGAGTGATTACTTGCTTATTGAATGCTACTTTTCTATATCTTGCACACTTTGTACTAAATCATCTTAAGAGAAAAAGCCCAACAAAAGATAAGTTAGGAGAGTCATTACCCTTCTTTGGCCCACAAAATATCTCCAAGAATGCGCAACCTAATCCTAACTTAAAATCTGGTAGATGTTGGCCTTAGGAACATCTCGAACTTATTAGGAGGTTATCCTAAGGGGGAAGATGTTAGAATTTGACTCCTATCAAATCGATGTCAAAGGACGGGAATGAGAGGCGAAACCTTGAAGGCTGGCGGTTTGGCATAATTAGGCCTGTCGCTTTTACGCGGATATCTTCCAGCAACCTTGTCCTGACCTGGCTGAATTAGCTTGTGATTAGAGTCTGTATTATACCTCCTGTGGATAATCTAACCAGTTAGAAGTTGTCTAGGTCCAAGTATCCTTTAAAATAGGCGTGGTTGAAAATTTTTTTCTTTTCTTTTTGACTGATTAGTAAGCTTTTTGTGGCAGTAATTTTGTATGCAAGTGTGGTCGAGACCGAAATTCATCTAGGTTAACTAGAAATACTTTATCACCTAAACCAGAACCAAAACAGCTTGGTTATGGCTCAACCAATATCCTTGTAGGATAGGTTCTACCCCATGAGAACCTCGCTTCCATCTTGCATCCAACTTCATCGGTTGGTGACAACAATTTTGAGCTTAAGCCTCAGTTTATCAACACATGATTAGTCTACAATTCTGCATTATTACATCGTATTTTTCTACCGATTTATGAATAAAATAACGTTCCTAAACCGTGTTTTGGTCTATTTTACAGATAATCAAGAGTCTAGGGGTAAAGGAGTAATAAGAGCTTAAATATATCAATTTTTTGGGTAATTAAATCTGAATTTCGTGGAGACCAAGCTAAAGAGTTTCTAGAAGATACGTTGAATCCAGACGTTGGCGGGTGTCTGACAAAAATCTGGATGCAAATAACCGAATCTGAGCATATCTGGAAGGTCCCCGAAACGAGACGAATCCACGCACCAAAAACCAGGGACCTAAATCCCTGGTATTGCGCGAAAATGCGGCAAAAGCCGCATTTTCATTGCAATATGGTGGGCCCACGCGTCGATTTTAACGCGTGGCCTCGTCTCGTCTTTTAGAAGCTCCTTTTGCCTATATATATATCCTTGCAGAGACCTGAAACGCAAGCAGATTGAAAATATGCTAGGTTTTCTCTCTTTAGTATAGGTTAGTGTAGGTGTTCTCCTTTTCTTTCTTTTATTTATATTTACATTTCGTTTTTAGATCATGTATTAGGGCTGAGAGATTCAGAGAGGAGATTAATGTAATAGATGGTAACAATCTATGTAAAGGTGTCTCCTTTCTTCTCCATTGTAATCTTCTCCATCTTCTACATGATGCTTAGCTAGTTTTTCTTCTATTTTTTTTCTCATGGTTATCTAACTATTAACCACTAACCATCTAACCATGTACTTGATAATTCACATGAATCTAATAGCCTCTACAAAGTCTTATTCTTGCAAGAGCCATTGATAGCTTATGATGATGGATTCTAACATTCTAACATCTAACCCATTAACAAGCTAACTTGCAATGTCTTCATTATTTCATGCTTATCTCTACTTGGTTTTGATGATCTAATAGTATCTGCAACTTATTGTGTGGCATGGATGTGTTGTTTGAATATGGAAGAATAATCTTATGAGCCATACTTTGTATCGTCTCTTGAAGCTAAGGATTAGTGATGGTCAAGGATCCATGTGAGGCAACTATCACTAAGAGGTTAGCGTGATTAGTGGAGCAATTAGTAGTTAGTAGTCATGAGTTTTCTTTTATCCTATTTTAAAAATCAATTTCAAACCCTTTTATTATTTTCTTCATTGTTTTCACCAACTTCTTAGTTCATCTTTGTTTCATCTTCTTTTTGTTTTCAAAGCTATTTCTCTTTTATTTTCACATCGTCATTTTATCGCCTTCTTCACTTATCACTTCTGAATTTCTTTTCTTTTTCTTTTACTTTTTCTAATTCTTTAACGAAGAAGAACTTGTTAACATATGACGTGAATAAGAACTGTTAATGCTTCGATCGCCTCTCGTCCCTGTGGATTCGACCCGTTGAGCAATGCTATAACGGAAGTATCGAGGGAACATTAGCACGCATAAGCTTTCAAAGATTTCATAAAATACACGTTTTCAAGTGCTAGTTTCGCTCCAATCAAAACACTCCTTAAAATTTATGGCTTAAAGTCTGAAGATGCGTATTTCTTATAAGAGAATTTGAGAAAGCATGCTTAATGATGAAAATCCCTCATCTTGTAGATGATGCTATTAGGTTAAGATTTGTCCCATTTGCTCTTAAGGACTTAACCAAGAAATGGCTATACAGCTTAGCGGCCGGTTTCACCACATCGGGATAGTTTCATCAAGGTCTTCTTGAAAAAATTTAGTCCAATTTACAAGATCGCTCTCATTAGGAAGAATATCATGCAGTTCAAGTAAGAACCAAGTAAACTGTTTAGGTGGTACTTTGAACGCTTTAAAGACCTCCTTATCCAGTATCCTCATCATGGTATAGAGAAGTGGATAATGTCAAATTCTCTATGATAGTTTAGACTACCAGAACAAAATCCTGTTAGAAATCATGTGCCAAGAGGGATTTGTAAAAGGATGAAAACCAATGGTGGTACTTTATTTGAGGATCTAGCCAAAAAAAACCTCCAATGGGAGCTTATTTCCAGTTTAGGAACATAAATCTTATCTCTTCATAAGGAGATCTCTATTCAGTAGATACATCTATAGCTGCCAAGGCTAAAATTTCTAGCCTAATGAGAAGATTGGAAGCTTTAAAAATCAAGGAGCAAGTTTCAGTCAACCAAGTCAACCCAAACCAATTTTTAAATCGGGGCTGTACTTATTGATAAGCCATGAACCATGTGTTTGAGGAGTGTCCTGTTTTGGATGCTCAACAAATGTATCCCGAGCCAATGAATGCAGTCTTTTCAAGGTACCATAACAATCCTTATGCTCAAACATACAATCCTCCTGGAGAAATCACCCAAATTTCATATGGAGTCAAAATAACAATGACCACTCAAGGTTAAACCACTTCCAACATTCTGATCATAATAATAATTCTTTCAATCATCAACCCAACTTTTCAAATTACCAACACAATTCTTCCAATCATTCCAACTTTATAATTATCAACATAACTTTCCCAACCAAGTTCCACGACCTTCCTTCCAGGGTCTCCCTACTGACAAGAAATTGACCAAATTGGAGAAGATTTTAGCTTCTTTCATGCAGAATATGGGACAAGCCATATCTAGGTTAGAGGGTCAAATGAGTAAGTTAGCCAGTTCGATAAATGAAAGGACCAAAGAGACTTTGCCTAGTCAACCGGTTGCTAACCATAGGAACTCTAGTCAAGCTCATATGGCTGAAGGAGATCTAATGAATAAATGTAATGTTCTTCATATTGAGATCCGGAAAGAAAGTTGATAATCATATGTTTATACCACCCAATCTCATTCAGCAAAATAACACAAGCATCCACTTCATCTATATCCAGTCTATCCTATTCTGACGAGTCTGAAAAAGATAAGTCAGCCAGTCAGGGTGCACAAGTCTATAGTACCATTTTCTAATGGGCTGAAGAACAACAAGCAGAATTCACACTTGGATAAGATAATTAAGATGTTCAATCAAGTGAAGATAAAAGTGCCACTTCTTGATGCCATCCAACAAGTCTCGTCTTATGCAAAATTTCTTAAGGACATGTGTAAGAAGAAAAAGACTAATGTGCCCAAGAAAGTCTTCTTAGCCACTAACATTAGTGAGTTACTGTCGGGTCCAATCCCTGTTAAGTACAAGGACCAGGTTGTCCCACCATTGCCTGCACTATAGGACAAGTCGAGATTAGTCGTGCACTTCTTGACTTGGGAGCAAGTATCAACTTGCTTCTTTTCTCAGTTTATCAATAACTCGGGTTAGGAGATCTTAGTCCAACTCGAGTCACCATCCAACTAGCTGATCGGTCAGTGAAAGTTTCCAAGGGGAAATTAATGACATCCTTATCTGGGTCGGGGATTTGTCTACCCCGTTGATTTCATAATTCTTGAAACACAACCTGTGTCCAATTCTAAGCTCAAACTCCCGTTATCCTAGGGCGCCTATTCCTTACTACTGCCAGCACTATTGCCAACAGGAATTGGTCCATGAGGTTAACCTTTAGAGACATGACTAGAGAAGTCAATGTCTTCAACCTAGGAAAGCAACCCGTGATGTTGAGAATTAAACATTAAAGTCAACCTCATGAGAACTTGACTAGCGAATATAGAGAAGAATTAGAACTAGAACCTGATTGTCACTTAGAGTTAGAGCCTGAAGATTAGCCTAATCAAATTATCGAGTCTGCTATAAATTGGGCCTCAAACTCTATATAACCAAATGTGTAGCCAATAAACTTGATTCCTCCTTCTAATGAGCCTTCCCTTTTTCTTAGAGTTGAAAGCCTTACCTACGCATCTCAAGTACGTCTATCTAGGCGAACAAGAGACTTTTCTCATTATAATTGCATCCCATTTAAATGATGGGAAGAAGAGAATCTTAAGACAATTCTTAGGAAACACAGGGAAGCCATTGGTTGGACTATGAACGACATAAAAGGATTGAGTCCAGCCATAATTTAACATCGCATTGATCGGGGTGGAACTAGCACTAAAATGTGTATTTGTGAAATCAAATGAAAAGTTGAATGCTAGTATACCCTCGATACTTCCGTTATAGCATTGGCTTTAACGGGTCGTATCTACAGGGAAGGGAAGGCGATAGAAGCATTAACAGTCTCTAGTCACGTCAGATGTTAACAATTCTTCTATGTTGAAGAATGAAAAAGAGAAGAAAATGAAAACAAGCAGGTGGTAGGTGAGGAGAGCGATGAAAAACGTCGATAAGAAAATAAGAAAAGGAACTTGAAAACGATTTCTAAAACAAAGGTAAAAGAAAACTCATGGCTACTAACTACTAAGTCTCCACTAACCATACTAACCTCTTCGAGATAGTTGCCTCACATTTTGATCCTCGGCATCACAATCCTTATCTTCAAGAAGCAATACAAAGCATGGCTCATGGATGGGTCATAACAACAATATTGCAACAAGAACAAGCTATTACAAGCATCACTCATTACACTACTAGCATGAAATAAAAGAGCATGAAATAAGAGAGTTAGCTTGGTTAGCAAGTTAGCAAGTTAGATGTTAGAAATAAAAGAGCATGAAGTAAAAGAGAGTTAGCTTGGTTAGCAAGTTAGCAAGTTAGATGTTAGAACCCATCATCTTTGGCCATCAATGGCTCTTGAAGAACAAGGCCTTGTAGAGGCAACCGATTCATGTGGATTATCAAGTAAGTGGTTAGATAGGTTAGTGGTTAGTAGTTAGATTGCCATGAGAGAAAAACTAGCAACAAAACATCATGTAGAAGATGAAGGAGATTACAATGGAAGAGAAATGAGGCACCTTTACATAGAGTGTCACTCTCTATACATCAATCCTCACTATCTCTCTCTCTATGAATCACTCAGCCCTACTACATGATCTAAGAAAAAAGAATAGAAAATACAAGAAATGAAGAACCTCACCTACACTACACTAAAATCTAGATCTACTCCTAAAAACGAAGACTGCTCGCATTTGGGCTCTCTGCAGGGCTATTTATAGGGCTCAGAAGGATCCAGGAGACGAGA
>JAVJIF010026919.1:0-74346 GCA_038442645.1 Agave tequilana | reverse complement strand
ATTTCTCTCAACTCTCTCTCTCTCATTTATTTGTGCAAAGCATTATTCTCTCATTCATATCATATATTGCTTGTGTTGAGCATAGTTCATATTGTCATATCATATCTATTTGCTTGTGTTGTGCCTTGCATAATCCATATTGCTATATCCTTGACTGCTTGGCTTGATTGTGTGTGCACATTGCTTGGATTGCTTGTGTGTGCCCAACTTATACTCATCCAACAAGAGCTTCACATAGCGCCTCAACCCATTTCAAGGAGAATCAAGGGGAGTTAGTCCAGAGCCTCGCAAGGGGAATTCGGCTACACTTGTTATCTTGTATTAGTTTGTGCATAATTTGCATTAGCTTCCGCATTTAGCGCACTTAGTTTTGCATTAAGTTTTAGATTAGCACTAACACCTATTCACCCCCCCCTCTATGTGTTTTTCAATTGGTATCAGAGCGGGTGCTCCTGATACTTAGGCTTAACATCCTAGGAGTGAGATCCATTTGCTTGCTAATCTTGTTTGCATTTGCTTGTTTGCACACTCATATAGTTTACCATGGCTTTCATGACCCCACCTATGTTTGACCCTTCAAACATTCATGTTTGGAAGATTAGGATGACCATTTATTTACAAACCCTAGGTCATAAAGTTTATCTTGCTATTACCAAGGAATCCTTCCTTAGTGATCGCAATCATATAGGGGCCAATGCACAAGCCCTAGAGGCCATTAGAAGCACTTTATCTAAAGAATATCTATGAGTGTTTCTAACCTTGATTCCGCTTTTGCAGTGTGGAACAAGTTAACAACAACCACCACCACCTCCAAGCTTCAATTGCCAAATCAACCGGAGGAATCTAGTGAGAATCCGATTCACAATGCTTCATGGTCTAAGGGAATGACTCCCTTGAGTACATTCGGAACCCCACTTAGATAGTGATGATTGCTCTAGTTCTTCACGTGATAATTTTGATGCCCATGCTTTAAATGAAGAACTTTCTATTGTTTGTGAAAAATTAATTGAAAATTATAAGATTTTGAAAAAGAAAAGTCTAGAAATTGAAAAAGAAAATAAGAGTTTGCATTCTAGACTTGATTGTGTTTTGCAAGAGAAGGTTGAGGTCTATAATGAAAGGGATTCATTGAGATCTCAATTGGAACTTGCACTAAAAGAAAATGAATTTTTAAAAACTAAAAATGATTGCCATGCTATTTTGAAGAAAAATGAAAATTTATCTTCTAAAGTTGATTTTGTTGTAAAAGAAAATAATTCTTTGAAAATAAAAATTGATTCTATTTCAAAGGATTTAGAAATTTGTTTAAAGAAAAATGAAGTTTTGCAAAATAAAATTGATGCACATGTTTGCCATGCTAGGTAGCTTCATCTAGTCTACCTAATGCTTGTACCTCTTCTTCTAGGATTAATGATGATATTTGTATGTTAAAGAAGAGAGTAGATTGTTTGGGCTCCACTATGAGCCAATGTGCCATGAACCACACTCGCTTGGAAACCTTGGTTCGTAAGAAATAAGTTCCAACTTTTATGCATGCACACCCTCCACGGCATACACATGCTCCACACACGGACACACACCATCAACACATGTTATGCTCATGTGTACACATGTACACATTGTGGCCGAAAAGGCCATCTTGCTAAATTTTGCTATGATCGTTTACATGTTAAAAATTAGCAAAGAAGTTTGTTTGGGTAGAGAAGGTACTAACCCCCTTGGACCCAAGAAGATATGGGTACCAAAAACCACCCCTCCTATTATTTTTGATGTAGGTGTGGGCTCTCACATGACTTGAGAGTGATGACACCTTGGAGTGGATGCGTTCCGTGCTTAAAGGAGATAATTGGATGCATCACTTTCAAGGGAAGATTGGTGGAGATGACCGCCACGTTTTGGAGACAAGGAGAGTTGCTTCTTCGGTTTTGGTAACAATCCTTTACTCCCATTTATTGTTTACATGCTTTCCATGCTTATCTTTTATAGCATGATTTGATGTTTAGTGATTATCATGAACATGCCATGTTAATTAGATTAGTGCCATACTTATTAGTTGTTGAAACATCCATGTTTATATGGACTTATATTTTGTGTTTTCACCTTGGTAAAACTAATTTGTATGACTAGATCTAATGCACATGCATGTACATATTGATCATATATGTGTTGTATTTCATATTGATGTTTTATAGCATGTTTCATTGTCTATGGATTAGTATGTAAATGCCATGATTATTAGATCCTTGACATACATATATAGTATTTGAGACACACATGCTTGTATGAACCCATTCTTAGTGTTCTCACTTTGTTTAAACTATAATGTACATCATGAATCTAATGCATGTGAATTTATATAGTAATCATGTTTTAGTTTTATCATGATGACTTCTATATTGTGTTTGATGCTTCTTGTTAAGATTACTTGTTTAAATGTGAGTTTTCATTAAGACTAGGATTTATACTTGTACATATAGTGGGCCACAAATAAATTTATATATGTTTGGGCTTGAATGCTTATTGAACCCATTAGCTGTTCTAGTATAGTCTAGTTTTGATGATTCATACATTTTAAACTTGTATTCCCATTTTGGATTTGTTTTATGAGTTTTTCACTCATGTATATGGTTGTATTGCCAAACTTTAAGATATACATGTATACCCTTGAGTCATTTGCCTTTCATGCAAAATCTATATATATGGACTCAATTATGTTTAAGGATATGTATGTATACTTTAGTTTGTATTAGACATACATATGCCATGAAAGTTAAATAAGTTTTGATGATTCGTGTTTTCTATGTTAAGGAATAATTGAGCTTAATTGAATATTCATGATTATGATATTCACACCTTATTTGTACACTCTATTGCTTGCTCATGTTTTGTATTCATGAGTCATATTTATGCCTAATTGAATTAGAGTATTGATTATCATGTGAATTTCATGTTTTATGAAAATTATTTTAGTTTTCCTTGCTTGAAGGATTTCACACTAGTTAACAAGTTTTTCATTTTGACTAGTTCGTATTCTTCAATTTGGTAGTGATTTTCAAACAAAACTACATTTTCAAATCTATTTTTGAAAACCCCTACCATCTATGGGCGGATGGATGGGAGATCATGGTCATGTATACTTAAAATGAAAATCTTTTAAAACTTGAACCTTGATTGTGTGGATTAGATTATATGAGTTATACCATGCTTTTATTGTTATGTCAATTGGTATCATTGAACTCTTTCAATTGGTATCATTTTGATCTTTGTGTATACTCATATGTTTATTGTGTATGTATATTTTCAATTGGTATCATCTATTGGTGATTGGTACTCATTCTATTTCATACACATATACTTGTTTGCGCTTAAGATATAAATTTTTCACAAAATCTTGTTTATGCTAGGCTTGAGCTTCAATTTTGTTTCAATGATTACTTTTAAATTGGTTTCAAGCCCATGCATCTTTTTAGTTGGTATTTCATAAAGGGGGAGAAAATTTAATTTTGTCTTTTAATTGGTGATTCTTTCAATTGGTATTTGTTTCCCACTCCCTTATTTTATGATTGAAAATTTCATATTGGTATCATATGTTTAATATGAAAATCATTTACAATTGGTATCAAAATTTTGTTTAGACATTCAAAATTTATTATTGTTTAATTTCAAGTGATATCAAGATGTTTCATGTGTTTTACTTAAAATTGGTATCTAAAAATTTTTTTAAGAAAAATACAAAAGTTTGATTTGTATTGACTACATGCATATAGATTCATGATGAGTGTATCTTGTATTGAAGAGCTTAACATCCCTTCGTTATGTGGTACACGTGTAGGGGGAGCTTCACATCTCCTCTATGCATTACATAATGTGTGTTATGTGAATTAGGGCTTAACATAATGCATATGTGTAGGGAAGCTAACTTAGCGTCTTCCTCTTCATGAATGTATATAGCATATAACATCTATTGATCTTTGTTTATTTTCAATTGATATCAAGATGCTTCATTGACATATTTATCTATTGATATCATGTTGTTTATAGTCACCCCTTCTTGATCTTTTTTTTGTTTGACAAAAGGGGGAGAAAAATTTGTTTGATTTGATTTTACTTTGTTTACCCCTTGGTTGATGATTGACAAAAAGGGGGAGAATTATTTGAGAGTTTAACATGTTTTTATATATGCATACTTATGTTTTTGCATATATTAAGTTTATTGGTAAGTTTAAGTTTTTATTGGTATCTAGAGCATCTAGTGTTTTGTTTTTAATGCTTTATTAATTCAATTGGTAACTAGAGCTTCTAGAACAAGTTGTTTGTATTTTATGCATATTGATGCATACATGTTTACATACATTCATTGCATATATTTTATTTATTGTTTATGCATGAGTTAAGGGGGGGCTTCTTTGAAGCTTAACTTTAATCCATGCATATATAACTCCATGAGTTTTGTCATCATCAGAAAGGGGGAGATTGTTGGCCCAAAGGCCTTCCACCCTAGTTTTGATGATGATTAACTCATGTAGTTATGTTTACTAATAATCTTATGTTGTTTAAGTTTCAGATCATTAACCAAGATATTAGTTGGTGATTAGCTTCAACAAGGCGTTAGAAGCTTTTCATGTTGATTCCAGGGCCAAAGCGTCAAGATCACACATTGCCTAACCCATGGATGGAGTTTTGAAGCAAGTCAACTTGAAGATGAAGATCATCAAGAAGACTTAGGTATCCATAGTTTAGTTAGTGTGTTTAGATCCAATTTGTAAAGTTTAGTATAGTTGATATGCTCAAGTGCACAACACACACGTTTCATGATTTGGATTTGGTTTTCATGGATAGTAGATCAAAACAAGTTTACTTTATTTCTATGTATATTAGATATGTTCTAGATATACATACATGCTTATATGACTTATACAAACTTAGTTTGACATACCTATTCATGTAGTTTTATGTTTTGGTATAAAACATATTTTTGAAATTAAAGACAAAAACTATGATATATTTGTTGAATGTATATTAGACCTATGTCCATATGCATCATGCTTAATAATGTTCAAATATCATGTTTTTGTATTTCTATAAGTTTTAGGAAAATCAGATTTCCTATTGAAAAATCAAGTTTGATAAAAATACAAGTTTTGTTTTTGATAAAATTGGCAAGACACAAAAATGAATTGATATGTTGATATATTGTCTTGGAATTTTTATCACTTATTTGAGTTTCAATATAAAATGATAAAACAATTTTTATGGTATTTTTAAAAGAGATAAAAGATTTTTTAGAAAATATTTTTCCAAAATTTTCTGACTTTTTTTTGTGCTGACAGGCTGGTCGGTCGACCCGGACGGTCGACCGCACCAAGAGCCGGTCGACCCGTAGGGTCGACCGACGTGCACAGATGTGCACGTCTGGGCAGACACAAAAACGGTCGACCGGGCCGGTCGACCGGGTCGAGAGCTCTGCTCTCTGTTTTTCTGGGTCGACCGGGCCGGTCGACCGCAGTTGCCCAACGGTCATATTTCTGACCGTTGGCGGTCGACCGGGCCGGTCGACCGCTGCCTGTCAGAGTTGCCAGCTCAGCTCTAACGGCTAGTTTTCTGTTGGGGCTATAAAAACCCCATCTCTTTGGGGATTTTTGCTAAGTTTTTGAAGAGAAAAAAATTCTGGTTTTCTGAAGTGTTTAAAACAAGTTTTTCAAAAGTGTTTGGGGCTTTAATCTTTCAATCTTTATTGTTTTAGGTTTTTGGAAAAATCAAAAGAAAAGAATATTTGGGAGATTTGTCTTGGTTTTCATTCTATATCTTTGCAAGAATTTTCCCAAGTGTTTTTCTTTGTTGCTTGTTTTCCAAACACCTAGTTTCCACACTTGAGCTATCATACAATCCTAATCTATTAGGATCTGTTTTGTGGAAAAGAAAAGAGAAAAAGAAAGAGAGTTTGAGTTTGTGGTTTTTGGAACCACTTGTTGTAAACACCCTTATTCTTGTTGTATCCCTCTTTGGTATAGGTGATCGGGTGATTGGTTTGCTCCCTCTAGTGAGAGGTGGAGATTTGGTTGTAACCCTCTTCGGTAGAGGTTTTGGTTGTTGTATTTGGCTACGGGCCTACCCCTCGGTTGTGAGGTGGTTGTTTGAGAGAGGAGTTTGGTACTCCTAAGTGTTGTAACAAATCCTCTTCGGTAGAGGTTCCCTCGGTGGGAGATAGTGGATTGAAAATCCTACACGGTGGTGTAGGCGGGGATGTAGAGCTAGGGGATCGAACCTCGAAACATATCCGTGTGTTTGCGTTTGATCCAATTTCTCTCAACTCTCTCTCTCATTTATTTGTGCAAAGCATTATTCTCTCATTCATATCATATATTGCTTGTGTTGAGCATAGTTCATATTGTCATATCATATCTATTTGCTTGTGTTGTGCCTTGCATAATCCATATTGCTATATCCTTGATTGCTTGGCTTGATTGTGTGTGCACATTGCTTGGATTGCTTGTGTGTGTGTGCCCAACTTATACTCATCCAACAAGAGCTTCACATAGCGCCTCAACCCATTTCAAGGGAATCAAGGGGAGTTAGTCCAGAGCCTCGCAAGGGGAATTCGGCTACACTTGTTGTCTTGTATTAGTTTGTGCATAATTTGCATTAGCTTCCGCATTTAGCGCACTTAGTTTTGCATTAAGTTTTAGATTAGCACTAACACCTATTCACCCCCCCTCTAGGTGTTTTTCATATATATGTTTTGAAAATCAAGCACAATCAAATACATATATTTATACTTGATTTTCAAGATTTTTACATGTTTAAAGCACAAAGTATGTTTATGCTAAGCTTACTTCAAATTTTAATTTTCAATTGATTTCTCAATTGATATTTTTATAAGCTTATGCATTATCTTCAATGGTATTTTTTTTACAATTGGTATTCTTTATTGATATCAAAATGTACAATGTGTTTCAATTGGTATCTATTGATCTATTTATTTCAATTGGTATTCTTGAAAATTTAAATTGGTATCAAAAATATAAAATGTTTTCTTTTATTAGTATCAAGATCACAATTTGTATCAAAATTTCAATTGGTAAAATGTGTCAATTACAATTAAAATTCAAAATTTGTAATGATTATTTGCATTTGGTATCTTAAAATTTGATTTACTAAGATATCTCAAAATTTGTTTTCATTAAGAAAATTCAAAATTTTGTATATAAAAATGTTTTGATGTGTATTTCCTATATGCAAGGGGAGCTTAACATCTCTTCTACATATAGATCCATGTTGAGTGTATCTTATATTGAGGAGCTTGACAACTCTTCATTATACGGTACACGTGTATAAGGGGAGCTTCACATCTCCTCTTATGCATTGCATATTATGTGTTATGTGAATTAGGGCTTGTCATCCCTTCTTCATGTAATGCATGTATGTAGGGAAGCTAACTAGCGTCTTCCTCTTCATGAATGTATATCGCATATAACTCTTTATTGATTGATTTGAGTTCACCTCTTTGAGGGGGAGAACATTGTTTTATGTTACTTTAACCCCTTTGTTGATGATTGACAAAAAGGGAGAGAAGTATTTGGTATATATGCATGTTTTTCCTTTCTTTAGTCATAAAGGGAGAGAAGGATTTATGTTTATGCATATATGTTTTGTTGTGCAAATAGAAGAAAAAGAATTTGATGTGTTTCATGCTTGTTTATACATATTTATCTTCATATATTTGCATACATGTTTATGAGCTTTCATTGCATATTTATTTATTTATTGTTATGCATGAGTTAAGGGGGAGCTTCTTTGAAGCTTTACTTTAATCCATGCATATATAACTCCATGAGTTTTGTCATCATCAAAGGGGGAGATTGTTGGCCCAAAGGCCCATCGCTCTAGTTTTGATGATGATCAACTCATGTAGTTATGGTACTAATGATCTTGTGTTTAATTAGTTTCAGATTTATGATCAAGATCTTAGTAGGTGTGTAGCTTCAACAAAAGATTTAAAGTCAAGTTTTAGAGTTAGCACGGTTGATTCAAGAGCTTGTGTATCAAGACCACATCAAGTACTCAAGAGGAGTCTAGCTCGTTGGATCAAGTTTGGACCAAGTCAAGAAGAGGAGAAGACTTCAAGTGAAGACTTCAAGAAGAAGACTTGTGTCTAGGTTTGTTTTTATAAGATTTTGTTTTTAGTTAAAATGTAAAGGATAGAATAGTTGGTGGATTGCTCAAGTATAACTTACACACACTCTCTCTTGACTTAGATGAGTTTTCATAAAAGAATTTTATGTTGGAAAAATACAAAAGAGTTTTCATTTTGGAAAAATACCGGTTTGGTTTTGGAATTCAAAGTATATATGTTTTAACCAAAACCATGATTAGTGCTTATTGTCTAAAACATAGATATTTTACCATGTATGTGTAGTGGATCATATCCATACACTCTATGCTTTAAAAGAGTTTAAAAATATCTTGTTTATGTATTTGGAGAAGTTTTAGAAAAACCAATTTTGGAAAAATACAGTTTTTGTTTTTAGCCAAAATTTCTAAGTTACAAAAATAGTTCAAATTGTTTGTAACATGTCTTGATTTTGCTCAAACATATTTCTTTATCAAAGTATTATATTGAAACTATTTTTGTAGAATTTTAGAGATTTTATGAGATTTTATCAAAGTCAAAATGCCAAGTTTTTCAATCCCTTAACTGACCGTCTGGCTTCTGTCGGTCGACCGGACCGGTCGACCGAGCTAGGAGTCGGTCGACACGTGCACAGAACGTGCACGCCAGATCTGCTGGAGGGCCGATCGACCGCAGAAAGCTTCTGCTCTCTGGAAAGCCCCGGTCGACCGGGCCGGTCGACCGGCAGAGAGCTATGCTCTCTGTTCCAGGCTGAAAAAATGCCCCAACGGCTAGTTTTCTCTAGCCCTATAAAATGGGACTTTTGGGGGCTGTTTTAGATAAGATTTTTAGTGAATTTTGAGCCAGTTTTTCCAACTCTATTAGGTGTTATCTCCACTTGTTTAAGAGCCAAAATTGCCATATCAAAAGGAGAGATTTTCAAGAGTGTTTGAAAAGAGATTTTCTTGTGTTTTCCTCCACCTTTTCAATCCTAGTTTTCTCACACAACACTTGAGCTATCCATTGCTATATCTACCTATAGGGATCTTTGTTGTGAGAGTATTTTAGGTGATCAAAGTGTTGTGATCACCAAAGTTCCATCTTTGTTCTTTGAGGAAGCGGACTTGCGGGTTCGCGGTGTTTCGAGTTCGTGTGTGAACTCTTTGTTTGAGGTGCGGCCTCGGCGAGCTAGTAAGCTTGCGATGTGTTTTTGCGGGAACAAGAGAGGGACTAGAGAGTCCAAAGAGCTTGTAGGTGTTGCGGCACCGAGTGATCCGGTGGGATCGTTTTAGTGGAAATCCTTCATAGTGTTGAAGCCGGGGACGTAGAGCAAGTGTGCTCGAACCTCGAAACAAATCTCCCGTGTTTGCGATTGCTCACTCTCTATCTCTTACTTGTTTATATCTTGCATGCTTATATTGTCTTTATCTTCATATGCTTAATATATATATTTGTGCTTAATTGTTATATGCTTGGGAATTGTTTGCAAACACTTGTATTCAACCAAGAGAGCCAACGCAGCACCTCAACTCTTATTTAGAGGAATCTTGAGGAGTTAATCCAGAGCCCTTCACGGGGAATCCGGCTACACTCTTGTGTTATACGTGGGTGTTTAGTTTAATAAGTTTTAATTCCGCATTAATTGACCATTAGATTAGCTCATCACTTATTCACCCCCTCTAGGTGATTTACAGCAGTTATTATATGGTATTTTATTTCAGCTGATATTATTAAATGCACATTTGTAATGTTAAAGTTAAAGTTGTGCATTTGCACATGTTAAAGTATAAAGTGCCTTTGGAAAAGACTACTGAGGATTGTCAAGATCGCTTAGGCTGGACGTGGGTAGGCTCCACGACCTTAAGCCTTCATCTCAATATGAGCGATGGTATTCACATGACGGTCGTCTAAGTATTGAGATGACGTGTGTCTGGTAAGCACATGTTGCAGGACACTTATGGAAATGTATTATACACACTACATGTACATTGCCATTTACGTACTAAACTCCACCAATAAAGTATCTCTCGAAAGCTGTTAGGGTAATTAGCTCGAAAGTCCACGATATAAATTAGGCAAATCATAAAGCTTGACCGAAATTTGTCCGTGAACCGTGCTAGTTACCCTCTTAGTCGTAGAGTGCCAGTAGTTTGAGTGCATCATGACTAACGATAAATTTCACGTGTGAGTTTTTTTCAAAAATTAAAGGATGGCCATCCGCTTTTAAAAATTAAAATTATGATAGGGATATAAAAGTTTTCAAAAGAAATATTTTCAAAATTTTAATCGGGTATGTCTCGAGTAGGAGATTGTAAGATATTTCCTGATTCGATTCATACCCTATTTCCTATCCCATATCATAACACACGTGCAATTTATGTTAGTCAACATATTAGGTGTGTCTAATAGGTGTACTAAATTGTAAAGATCGGTGGAACCTAGTACTACTCTCTAATTAGGTTAGGGGTATTATGGGAAGGCCACTAATCAAAGGATTATATATAAAGAGGAAGTCCCTCTCTGCAGCCACGTATTATTCTCCACCCATAGGAGGCTAGGTTTAGCAGAGAGAAGGCTCTCCATCTCGTTTCCTACAGCGAAGATCCAGATCCGAGTATAGTTCATCATCCTTCTAAAAGGTATGTTATTTAAAGCCTCATCTCAAGATCTATTATACATGATATTGATATCTATGCATAGAGGCAATTGATCCTTTTTTATTCATGTTAAAATCTAACAAGAAATCTAACAAATAGTTGTAAAGATCTTAATTTGGATAGGCCATGAGAGAAAAAAATTTTAAAATGATGGAAGGGGAGAGGGTGGATAAAAATTAATTTTTTATTTTTATTTTTTATTATTGTTGCACAACAAATGACTCAACCAATCAATTTCAAACAAATATTTTTATCTTGATTTTTATTTGAGGAAATCAATTTTAACAGAGAATAAATTCTCTATAGTTTGACAGCTCCTAACTTGGTTGGACAGATTGTGGCTGACAGGTTAAAACTGTCAAACAAGCAATTCGGTTTCCCCATGCTGGGCGCTGATGTAACGCCCCGATCCCACGGATACGGGGACGTCACTGCAACGCATATACGTAGGTCAGAAGGTGCCCCCACGTATATACGCTAAGCAATAAGTACAACAAGTATCAGAGTACAACACAAAGCGTGGTATATTCATATGCCAACTTACAAGATACAAATACAAGGTTATACAAGTTATGATAAGCAACATCACTTTACAAGTGTCTTTTATCACAACCCAAGTCCAAAAGGAACGATATACAACCAGAAGCACAAAATGCTCACGTAATGGATGGAGATCCCGTGAACCAAAAGGAAGAGTCGGGCACGATGGGACTAGAGCTGGTCAGCCTGCTCGCAAAGATAAGCCCGGTCCTCTGTGGAAGGCTCCACTTCGTTCCAAGCCTCGGAATCTGAATATGCAAATCCAAGGGGTCAAGACATATAACAACAAATAAAAGATAGCCAAGTGACTAAGGATCATGATTAAAGATAATGGAGTAGTAATAAATAGCAACGAATAACAAGTGATGTAAACTCAATAAGATAAGGTCATATGCAATAAATCTACAATTAACGTCTTATTATTATTACTTGTCTTACTGTGATATCTAGCTATGTGACCCAGCGTCCCAGAGCACATAGATCCATATCCTAGTAAAGCAAGGTTGTTATTGGAAACAGCGGTTGTATCGACGAACTATGTTTACAGTGGGTCCCGTGCATGCCCGGGACCACGGTCCAGGGTGTTCCGTTGCTTGAAGACGGAACCAGCCGCAAGGCCTAACAGGAGGGTCTTATGTATGCCCTTGTCATGACAGTAAACAGGAAAGGGAGCAAGCACTCCCCTCGGTCCCCTGGAGTACCACAGGTTAGACCGGAACATAATTGTACAATATACCTAAAACCACTGTAAACACGAACACATATCGATATCCGCATATTTCCCCCTGACCCCAATGTAAGTTGGTCTATTTTATATAATAAGTCAGGTATATCATGCTTGGTGTTTCAGTGATAGCATGAAGGGGTGGTGATACTTCACATTTAACAAGTTATGGAATAGCAATATGTAACATGAGTCATGAAGCATAATAAAGCAAGATTCATCAGGTAACAAGTCATGCAGTACAGGTATGAAGCATAAACAAAGCTAGAACAGTATACAAATATCAGGGAAAGGTCAGAAATTAAAAAGGAAAGGAGTCAGAAAACTGGCCCAGAATTAGGCTGTCGGTCGACCTCCGGTCGACTGCCGGTCGACTGGGGATATAACTGGCGGTCGGCTCCCGGTCGACTGCCGATCGACCGTGCAGATGCCGTGAGCTCCAGGTTTAGGCCGGTCGACTACCGGTCGACTGGTCCATACTAATTCCCTAAGCCGGTCGAGTGGTCGGTCGACTGCCGGTCGACCGCCAGCTCAAAACTGTGCACGCTGTGCACATCGGTAGAGTGATCGGTCGACTGCCGGTCGACCGATCCTCTGGAATCTGCTACTGTTAAGGCAGAAAAATCAGATTTTTAAGGGATTGGTTCTAACAGCCTAAAGATAGGATTTTTATGTTATTAGGGGACCTGATCTATCAACACAAGTACACCACAACAGGGACTAGCCTTAGTGAGTAGATATACACACATGGGGAGGTTGGATTTGAGCTTTGATGACCTAAAAATTGGATTTTTATGGAACCATTTTACAAGAATTACTATCACAAGTAAATAGAGGGAAATCTAGGTCTTGGTGAGTAAAGATACTCACTTGGGAAGGTTCAATTAGGAGCTTGATCCAATGGAGGAAGAGGGGGGCTACAATCCACAATCTTGAGTTGAAGGAGTTGCTCTAGGTGTTGCCTTGGGGAGTGATGGTTGAAATTGTAGTCCTTGATGAAGCCTTGGTTGAAGTCCTTGAGATCTTGAGGTGGAGGTGAAGGGATTGGGGTGATCTAGGAGCTAGGGTTCTTGCTTGAAGAAGAAGAGGATTATGGAGAGCTTCTCTCTTGATGAAGTGAAAGAGAAGGAAAAGGGGAAATTTGCAAATGAAAGGGATTTATAGGTTGGGATTATTTCAAAGAGGGTGGAATTAAGGTGAAAGGGAAGGGTTTTCTTGCAAAAGAAGGGGGGTGAGGTGTCCCTCACTTGGCCACTTGGCCAGCCATGGGAAGGAGAGAGAGTGAGTGGGGTTAGGTGAAGGGTGAGTGGGAATTGAGGTGGCACATGAGGTGGAAAATGGAATTTGCAATAATTGAAAAAATGCCCGAAATTCAAGTATCTCGGAATGATCTGAAAATTTTACCAAAACTCAAGAATAATATTTGAAGACTCATGGTGAAATTCGTTTGAAGAAATACTGTATAGTTTTAAAATTAAAAATCCCGGAATCAGTTATTTACCGACTCCGAAAGAATTTTCATAAATTCATAAAATTCTCAGAAAAAGTGTATAAGTAAGAAATATGATTCTAAGCAATAAAGTCTAAAGGACTTTCTAAAAATTCCTAACTGTTTGGAAGATAAAAAATTGGAAATCGGTCAGCGGCACTGGCCGACACCGGTTTCGGAGAAATTCATTTTAATTCCAGAAAATTCCAGAAAATCACATAAAATCTAAAATATTGGAAAATGATATTTGAAATTAAAATCGGTCAAATACGGAAGGTAAATCGAAAAATACGATCGAAGGACTGAATACGTATCTAAGTACGTATTCCGGGAGAGGGGTATTACAATCCACCCACCTTACAAAAATTTCGTCCTCGAAATTTCATAAGGTGAAAGATAACAGGAAAAGCAACAGATAGATACGGATACAAGGAAAGATAACGGTAGAGAAGAGTAGAAGGAAAGAGTCTTACCCAATCAAGATGTGAAAAGTTGAGGATAACGCTCCCGGATAACGTCCTCACGCTCCCAAGTGGCCTCTCCTGGCGCATGCCTGTTCCAAGACACCAACACTAATGGAATAGCTTTGTTCTTCAGTGTCTTGACACTCCTATCCAGAATGGCCATCGGCTGCTCTTGGTATGATAAATCCGGTTGTAGTTCCAGCTCGGAATGATCCAGAATATGGCTGTCATCCCTGACATACTTCCTCAACTGAGACACGTGGAAGACATTATGCACCCCGTCCAAAGATGGCGGCAACGCCAATCTATAAGACACATCTCCCACACGATCCAGGATCTCGAATGGGCCGATATACCTCGGACTTAGCTTCCCACGTGTACCGAACCGGATTACACCCTTGGTAGGTGATATCTTCAAGAACACATGATCTCCGGCCTGGAATTCCAATGGCCTCCTTAGAGTGTCTGCCCAACTCTTCTGTCTGCTCTGAGCAGCCCTGAGATGATCTCTGATAACCCTGACTTTCTCTGTCGTCTGCATCAGGATCTCTGGTCCCAAAAGACTCCTCTCACCGACTTCATCCCAACAAATCGGTGATCTGCACTTCCTTCCATACAATGCCTCAAAGGGTGCCATCTTAATACTTGCCTGATAGCTGTTGTTATATGAAAACTCAGCCAAGTGAAGATGGTCTTCCCATGATCCTCCGAAGTCAATCATGCAAGCCCTCAACATATCTTCAAGGGTCTGGATAGTCCTCTCAGATTGCCCGTCTGTCTGAGGATGGTAAGAAGTACTGAATTTCAGACGAGTTCCCAGACTCTCTTGGAGACTCTCCCAGAAATGAGATCTGAATCTGGTATCTCTATCTGATACAATACTAACTGGAACTCCATGCAGACGAACTATCTCCTTCATATACTTGTCTGCCAGAACCTCTGTCGACTGGCCTACCCTGAATGGTATGAAGTGAGCTGACTTGGTGAGGCGATCAACTATCACCCACACAGCATTATTACCCTTGGGACTCCGAGGCAATGCCGTCACAAAATCCATGGTGATGTGCTCCCACTTCCATTCGGGTATCGGTAAAGGTTGAAGAAGTCCAGCTGATCTCTGATGCTCGATCTTTATCTGCTGGCAAACCAAGCACTTGGCAACAAACTGGGCTATCTCTCTCTTCATAGCATTCCACCAAAAGTGCTTCTTCAGGTCCTGATACATCTTGTTTCCCCCAGGGTGTATAGAATAGGCTGAACGGTGTGCTTCCTCCAAAGTCTTCTGTCTAACTTCTCCTTGGGGAACACAGAGTCTACCTCCAAAATACAATGCACCATCTGGATGAATACAGATATCAGTCCTCAATCCAGCCTCTACTTGAGCCCTGAATGTCTGTAATCTGGGGTCCTCCTTCTGAGCTTCCTTGATCTCCTCTATCAATGATGACTGGATCTGCAATGCCATGAATTGCCCTGCCTTATCACCTCCTTGCACCAACATCAAATCCAATTTGATGAATTCCTGAATCAACTCCCCCTGCTGAGTAAGGTGGACTAGCACTCTGTTCTCTGGCATTCTACTCAGTGCATCTGGAACGGTATTGACTTTGCCTGGATGATACTGCAAGTCAACATCATAGTCCGCCATAAGCTCCAACCACCTCCTCTGCCTCATATTCAACTCCTTCTGTGAGAAAATATACTTGAGGCTCTTGTGATCTGTGTATATCAACACTTTGTCTCCCAGAAGGTAGTGTCTCCAGATCTTCAAAGCAAATATCACAGCTGCCAACTCCAAGTCATGAGTTGGGTAATTCCTCTCATGAGGCTTCAATTGCCTAGATGCATATGCTATAACATGATCATGTTGCATAAGCACACACCCCAGGCCTTTACCTGATGCATCACAGAAAATGACCATCCCTCCTCTTCCTGAAGGAGTCCTCAAGATTGGAGCTGAAATAAGCCTCTGCTTCAACTGCTCAAATGCTGCATCACATTCTTCTGTCCATATGTATCTCTCCCCTTTTCTGGTGAGCCTGGTCAACGGAGCTGCAAGTCTAGAGAAATCCTGGACGAAGCGCCTGTAATATCCGGCTAGTCCAAGAAAGCTCTTTATCTCAGTCACCGTCTTCGGAACTGGCCAATTCTTCACTGCCTGGACTTTACTAGGATCAACTGAAATTCCTTCTGCTGAAACCATGTGTCCAAGGAAAGCTATGCTGTCCAACCAGAATTCACACTTGCTCCTCTTGGCATGAAGCTGCTCCTGCTGAAGAGTCTGCAACACAATTCTCAAGTGCTCTGCATGCTCCTTATAATTCTTTGAATAGATCAGAATGTCATCTATAAATACAACTACAAACTGATCCAGGTAAGGAGAGAACACTCGGTTCATCAAGCCCATGAAAACTGCAGGGGCATTTGTGACTCCGAAAGGCATAACTAGAAACTCATAGTGGCCATATCGGGTCCTGAATGCCGTCTTCGGAACATCCTCCTTCTTCACCCTCAGCTGATGGTAACCCGACTGCAAATCTAACTTAGAAAATACACGGGCTCCATGAAGCTGATCAAACAAATCATCAATCCTGGGCAAGGGATACTTGTTCTTGATAGTGACTTTGTTCAATTCTCTATAATCAATACAAAGTCTCTTACCACCATCCTTCTTATTCGCCAATAGCACTGGAGCGCCCCATGGTGAAGTGCTTGGTCGAATCAGTCCCTTGTCTGAATATTCCTGCAGTTGCTTCTTCAAGATCTCCAACTTCGTCGGTGCCATCCTGTACGGAGCCTTAGATATAGGAGCTGTCCCTGGAACTGTATCAATGGAGAACTCCACTATCCTCTCCGGTGGAAGTCCTGAAATCTCAGCAAAGACTTCTGGAAATTCATCCCACACTGGCACTCCCTTCTGAACCTCCGAAGTGGTCATCTGAATCTTCTTCCTAGCAGGCTTCACCTCTCCACTAAACTGGAACTCCGGCTGAAGTGGGATTCTGAAATAGATCTTCCTTTCTCTACAGTCAATCACTGCATAGTACTGACTGAGCCAGGTCATGCCTAAGATTACGTCGTACCCCTTGGTGTCTAGTACGAGCATATCTATGGCCAAGATCTTCTCACGAAGTTCCACTGGACAGTCAGCACAAACTCTAGAAGATATAACTACCCCATTCCCTGTACTTATCTCCCACTTGCGGTCTAAAGCCTTAACAGGTATAGAATGTAAAGCCACAAAATGATCGGAGATATAACAGTGGGATGCACCTGAATCGAAGAGAGCGAGAACAGGTATTGAATGAACTCTGATGTTACCTGTAATCACCTCCTCTGAAGCCTCAGCCTCCTCTGCTGTCAGGTTGTAGGCCTGACCTCTACCACGCCCTGCTGCCGTCCTGGCTCCTCTCTGCACTGGGCGAACAACATGCGGTGGAGGAAGGGGAAGAGCTCTCCTCATCACTGGTCCCTGGTTCCTCTGCCCCACTGGCCCTGGTAGTACCCTCTGTCCATTCTGCTCTTGAGGTGCCGGCAAGGTTTGGTTAGCAAACCCCATTCTCCTGTGTGGACAGGTCTCTACGGCATGGTCTCGTGCTCCACACACCAAACACAATCCGCTTGCCCTCCGGCAATTCTGCTGAGAGTGTCCTGGTTTCTGGCAAAAGTTGCAGATAAGACCTGGTCGAGCCATCTGGTAAGGAACTGCTCTGAATGGTTGCCTGGCCTGAACCTTCGCTGCTCTGTATGGTCCTCCTCTACCCATCGGTACAAACGGCCTCTTCATGGCCTGGTTCTTCATCTGATCCTCCTGCTTCTTCTCTAACCCACGCTCCACCTCTCGAGCGATGGTGAGAACCTCTGAATAGGTCTTCAGCCGCTGGGGCATCAAGAGGACCTGTAAGTCCACCTGCAGACCTTGCTGGAACCGGCTTGCCCTCTTCTCCTCATCCGTCACCATGTACGGGGCAAAGCGGCTCAGTCTGAGAAACTCCGCGGCATACTCATCCACGGACTTGTTCCCTTGCTGTAGTCTGATGAACTGCTCCTCCATGTCCTTCTGAGCAGTAGCAGGGAAGAATCGACTGTAGAAGCTCTTGGAGAAAGTATCCCAGGAGACAGGCTTCTCCAATCTGGCCTCTTCGGCCAACCACCAAGTCCGGGCTATGTCCTTCAGCTGAATCTTGGCAACCTCCACTTGGTTCTCCTTAGGCACTCGGGCGGCGTTCAGCAAATCAGTGGTGTCCGTCAACCATTGTTCAGCATCCAATGGTTTCTCGACTCCCGTGAAGATGGTCGGTTGCAACCGCCGGAAGTCTGACACGTTCCCAGGTCTTTGCTCCTTCGGGGCTGCTAACTCCTGCCTGAGGAGCTCAGTCTGCTGCTGCTGGTTCTCCATCATGGTCTGAATGACCTTCAGGATATCAGCACTCTCCCCTCCTACGGGTCCATTCGGTACTTGCCCGATGTTGTTACGACCCGATCGCCTCTCCATACCGAAAGGGATAAGATCTGGAATTGGAAACAAATGAAAGGAGTTTAGGACACGAGGAAATGAATCAAGGACGGAGTCAAGGAGGACTAGATAATTTTGTACATTGTAGTTGGCATTAGCAAATTACTAGAAATTGCCACTTGATTGTACTTTTAGGTTTGAGAGCCTAGGCTCTGATACCACCTGTAATGCCCCGATCCCACGGATACGGGGACGTCACTGCAACGCATATACGTAGGTCAGAAGGTGCCCCCACGTATATACGCTAAGCAATAAGTACAACAAGTATCAGAGTACAACACAAAGCGTGGTATATTCATATGCCAACTTACAAGATACAAATACAAGGTTATACAAGTTATGATAAGCAACATCACTTTACAAGTATCTTTTATCACAACCCAAGTCCAAAAGGAACGATATACAACCAGAAGCACAAAATGCTCACGTAATGGATGGAGATCCCGTGAACCAAAAGGAAGAGTCGGGCACGATGGGACTAGAGCTGGTCAGCCTGCTCGCAAAGATAAGCCCGGTCCTCTGTGGAAGGCTCCACTTCGTTCCAAGCCTCGGAATCTGAATATGCAAATCCAAGGGGTCAAGACATATAACAACAAATAAAAGATAGCCAAGTGACTAAGGATCATGATTAAAGATAATGGAGTAGTAATAAATAGCAACGAATAACAAGTGATGTAAACTCAATAAGATAAGGTCATGTGCAATAAATCTACAATTAACGTCTTATTATTATTACTTGTCTTACTGTGATATCTAGCTATGTGACCCAGCGTCCCAGAGCACATAGATCCATATCCTAGTAAAGCAAGGTTGTTATTGGAAACAGCGGTTGTATCGACGAACTATGTTTACAGTGGGTCCCGTGCATGCCCGGGACCACGGTCCAGGGTGTTCCGTTGCTTGAAGACGGAACCAGCCGCAAGGCCTAACAGGAGGGTCTTATGTATGCCCTTGTCATGACAGTAAACAGGAAAGGGAGCAAGCACTCCCCTCGGTCCCCTGGAGTACCACAGGTTAGACCGGAACATAATTGTACAATATACCTAAAACCACTGTAAACACGAACACATATCGATATTCGCATATTTCCCCCTGACCCCAATGTAAGTTGGTCTATTTTATATAATAAGTCAGGTATATCATGCTTGGTGTTTCAGTGATAGCATGAAGGGGTGGTGATACTTCACATTTAACAAGTTATGGAATAGCAATATGTAACATGAGTCATGAAGCATAATAAAGCAAGATTCATCAGGTAACAAGTCATGCAGTACAGGTATGAAGCATAAACAAAGCTAGAACAGTATACAAATATCAGGGAAAGGTCAGAAATTAAAAAGGAAAGGAGTCAGAAAACTGGCCCAGAATTAGGCTGTCGGTCGACCTCCGGTCGACTGCCGGTCGACTGGGGATATAACTGGCGGTCGGCTCCCGGTCGACTGCCGATCGACCGTGCAGATGCCGTGAGCTCCAGGTTTTGGCCGGTCGACTACCGGTCGACTGGTCCATACTAATTCCCTAAGCCGGTCGAGTGGTCGGTCGACTGCCGGTCGACCGCCAGCTCAAAACTGTGCACGCTGTGCACATCGGTAGAGTGATCGGTCGACTGCCGGTCGACCGATCCTCTGGAATCTGCTACTGTTAAGGCAGAAAAATCAAATTTTTAAGGGATTGGTTCTAACAGCCTAAAGATAGGATTTTTATGTTATTAGGGGACCTGATCTATCAACACAAGTACACCACAACAGGGACTAGCCTTAGTGAGTAGATATACACACATGGGGAGGTTGGATTTGAGCTTTGATGACCTAAAAATTGGATTTTTATGGAACCATTTTACAAGAATTACTATCACAAGTAAATAGAGGGAAATCTAGGTCTTGGTGAGTAAAGATACTCACTTGGGAAGGTTCAATTAGGAGCTTGATCCAATGGAGGAAGAGGGGGGCTACAATCCACAATCTTGAGTTGAAGGAGTTGCTCTAGGTGTTGCCTTGGGGAGTGATGGTTGAAATTGTAGTCCTTGATGAAGCCTTGGTTGAAGTCCTTGAGATCTTGAGGTGGAGGTGAAGGGATTGGGGTGATCTAGGAGCTAGGGTTCTTGCTTGAAGAAGAAGAGGATTATGGAGAGCTTCTCTCTTGATGAAGTGAAAGAGAAGGAAAAGGGGAAATTTGCAAATGAAAGGGATTTATAGGTTGGGATTATTTCAAAGAGGGTGGAATTAAGGTGAAAGGGAAGGGTTTTCTTGCAAAAGAAGGGGGGTGAGGTGTCCCTCACTTGGCCACTTGGCCAGCCATGGGAAGGAGAGAGAGTGAGTGGGGTTAGGTGAAGGGTGAGTGGGAATTGAGGTGGCACATGAGGTGGAAAATGGAATTTGCAATAATTGAAAAAATGCCCAAAATTCAAGTATCTCGGAATGATCTGAAAATTTTACCAAAAATCAAGAATAATATTTGAAGACTCATGGTGAAATTCGTTTGAAGAAATACTGTATAGTTTTAAAATTAAAAATCCCGGAATCAGTTATTTACCGACTCCGAAAGAATTTTCATAAATTCATAAAATTCTCAGAAAAAGTGTATAAGTAAGAAATATGATTCTAAGCAATAAAGTCTAAAGAACTTTCTAAAAATTCCTAACTGTTTGGAAGATAAAAATTCGGAAATCGGTCAGCGGCACTGGCCGACACCGGTTTCGGAGAAATTCATTTTAATTCCAGAAAATTCCAGAAAATCACATAAAATCTAAAATATTGGAAAATGATATTTGAAATTAAAATCGGTCAAATACGGAAGGTAAATCGAAAAATACGATCGAAGGACTGAATACGTATCTAAGTACGTATTCCGGGAGAGGGGTATTACAGCTGACTAATTTCAGTCACTATTTTTACACTGGGAAGTTCCTCGGCTCTTCTTCTATACCAGGCACTGCCGCAATGGCTAAGTCACCCTTTCTAGATAAGAAAGTCCTTTCCGCGAGCTTGAAAGTAATCACAGAGTATTCTCATAATGGATCCACTTAATGAGCTCGAAATCCTAGTGGTCAAATTCTAATTGATTTTAGATTAGTTCAAGCTTGATAAAAACTTATATGCGGTTGTGATTTTTGAGCCAGAAAACGGGTAATGAACTCCTGATCTTAAGTGAAGGGGGACAGCTCGTAAGAACTTTTTATGCAGAATGCACTAATGCAGCACAAGTCCAATCAAAAAGTACTTCTAAAACCCCACTGACAGGAGATTCGTGGGTAGAGGTAAAAAAATATTAACCTTTATGATTATTCTAAGCAAGCAATTTTGTTTGTTTTATGTATTTATTCATGCAACGCAATTAGGAACCATGCAAGCTTCTTGTTATGCAAATCTTCACTTTGTTCTTGAAAAATCCCAACAAAAAGACAATTTTGAAGTTTTTGATCGAGTTTTACCTGCACACAAAATATGAATATTAGATCTGAGAATTAAAGGTGTGCGAGGTGCTCAATACTAATCCGCGGTAGCAAGGCTATGCGGGTCGTGATCCTCAAGGAGGGACTGCGATGGAAGCGTTAAGCAAGTTATCTCTGTTTTTTTTTTCTTTTATTATTAGCAGTGGTATTTACAATGAATAGTATTTACAATGAAGTGAAGAAAAGAATTGTGGAAGATGTGGATCAAAACTAAAGAAAGAAAATAAAGAAAACACGTACGAACCTCTTCAGCCTGCTTACCTTTGATCCGTGCGATGATTTACCTTTTCTCGGAAGACTTGCAAGTATGGCGTATAGGAAGTTAATCGCCATAAGCCATCAAGGGATCTTCGTTGGCTAGGCAGTCTCGAAGCAGTTGGGTCTCATTGTTCACAAGGCATTAGAGAACAAATAGAAGAAAGAAAATAGAAACAGAGAAACACAAGAATAAACAAGAGATGAAAAACATAAAATAATAACAAAAATGAACCTTAAACGGATTTCATTAACAATGGAAGATAAGCGGGCTTATACCGCTGTCACCTCAGTACAAGCGAAGACTCCATCCTCCATGAAAGTTTCCTCCACTCTCAGTTACAAAATTTACAAAATAAAAACGAAAATAAAATCTAACCTAAAAACTAAAACCTAGCTTTTGGCCCTTGGCTTGCCTCTGGACTACTCTGTACGTTGCACTGCAGGGGGTATTTATAGATGCAGAAGGTCGAAGAGTCCCGGATAAAGTCACCCACGAAATCTGGTATCCATATAACATCAAAGTGCCGCAAAAACTGGGATTTTGCCGTGGAATTGCGGCATTTCTAGGGAATCTGGCCACGCGCTTTGGTGCGTGGCTTCTTCTGGTCCGTCCATCTGGGCGCTTGCTTCTGGAAGTGTGGTCCTGGCTCTTTATTCTGGATTTTCGAGATAACTTAGAAATCAAGTTACCTTGATCTCAAATATCCCAAATCTTTATCCACGAATTTCCTTCTTATCTTTAGCTTTTATGCTCATCCTGCAAGAGTTTAGGGTTGGGTAGAATTCTATCCTTCCCTCATCTTTAATAATTGCAACTTTAGCCCTTGCATAATTGCACTTTGACAATCTGTTATTTGCACTTTGACTCTTGGGCTTCAAATATGGGCTTTTGGGCTTCATTAAGCTTTATTTATTATTAAAATAATAATTCGAGGCCTGAACACAATAAATTATAAATTATTAATAATTGTGCAGAATTAAATGAATAAATATGAAAATGTGATGGTAAATGTTATGATAAAAATGCACTTTTGACTACCAATCACACCCCCACACTTATCTTTTTGCTCGTCCTCGAGTAAAAACAAAGAAAAAGAAAAAGAAAAGAAAAATTAATCTAACCTAACTCACTTTCGTAGGAATCACGGTTGCACTTAGCATGTGCAACAAGCCGTTAAACCTCTAGGTTACCCTAGAGGACGAGTGTTGTCTCGTGAGGGTTTTCAGCGGATTACACCCACAAAATCCATAAAAAGAAAATATTTGAATTATTATTGAAGAGACTAAGTAGTCTATAAGTTTTAGGATCCTCATTTTTATTCATTCTTAGACTTAGTCTTTATAAAGTAAATTGTTTTCATTTTAGGTAAGGGTCAAAATTGAACTTCTAATATAGTCTTTTTCGTTACCAAAAATCATATGCATCCTTGTAACTTGGCTAGGAATTCCTTAACTTGGACTCTCATGCCTCTTTAATTTTTTTCTCTTCCTTTTTTTTTAATTTTTTTTAATATGTATAACTCATCTAATTTTCTTTCGTGTAAGCATCAAGGCTTCTTGAGGCCCTCATACCTAACTAATTGACTCTTAGATGTGTTAATACATATCTCATATTCTTAGTTTTATTAGGCTTTCTAATCCACCCATGTAGCGAATTTAAAGTCGATGACTCCCAAACCGGTTGGCTTTAGGGCACCAGGTGAGAAAACACCCCGCGGACTCAAATTCGAGTGAACTAGGCCCCAAAACTAAGGACTTTATTTTATTTACTCACCTTTAGGCATGAATACTTATGCTTCTTGAGGCACATGTATCCAGCTTAATTAGTGATTTTTTTTATTTTTTTTTATTTTTTTTTTTATATATGAGGCACAAAGGTCTTCATCTTAGAATCCTAGATATGTATTAGGTATGCAAATTTCATTAAGGTAAAAATCAAGACTAATTAATTATTCAATTTCTTCTCCTATACCTAAAAATTAAACAATTTATTTATTTTGACCAAGTTTTTAGAAATCCTAATCATGATTTTCCTAATCCTTAAAACTAACTTAGATTTCTTTCAAAAAAATAAGTCAAAATATTGTCCTTTTTATAATTTTTTTTAAAAATTTTTTTTTATTAGCAAATTTTGTTAGTGTCTACTTATGTTAGTATGTTAGTAAAGCCCACCCCCACACTTATCTCATGCATTGTCCTCAATGTATGAATGAATGCATATATGCATGAAACAGAAAAAGGGAAGGCGGAAGTTACCTTAGGGTGGTGGTTCCAGAGGTGGTCTAATTGGTCCACGAAATGCGGCCCAATCAAGATAACAGATAATTTGGTGGAACCCAACAGAAACTTTCCTTACATAACCCACTAAAATATATGTATAATCAATTTTAGTATTTTCACCCATCAAATTTCCAAATTTCATAATAAATTTCAGAGTTAATTGTCTCAACCTCCTTGTCCCAAAATGGAGTATGAAAAGATGGAATTATTGACTTGGACATTATAGGTACGGGAACGAATACCGACTCAAGAAAGATGCTCAAATCAAGTAAGGGCTCAGGAGTCGGGCTAGGTTCAAGAATTGAGTCCAAGTCAAGAAATTGAAACTCAAGTCCACAATCTTCTTCCCACAATGGAATGTGACCTAATATGGGTAATATCTCTTTACTTCCAATATTAAGGAATTCTAGCTCATCGCCATACAATTCTTCAAAACTAAGGTCAACATCTTCCTTCAGAATTGTACAATCAGTTTCAGAAGTAAAGAGATTGTGAGAATCTAGGTCGCATATCTCATTGGGTTCAATGTAATAAAAAGAACTTGCCAATTTATCCATAGGATTTTCAAAATTGCACAATTGGTCAAGTTCAATATGATCATCTAAAATGGGTGATTCAATTTCATTATGAATTGGAATAGGATCTAATGTTGACTCGGGAAAAGTGAAATCAGGTGGAGACACTGGAGTCATTATTGGATCAGGAAATAAAATTGAATCATCAAGTGGAAGATCATGATCATATTCATGCTCAAGTTCTATTTTAGGAAAGGAGAAACTTGCCATATTATCAAGAATTGGAGTTTCGGCAAGTTCAAATGATGGCAATGAAATAGAATCTTGTTGTCCAAAGCAACTTGGTTCGTCGGCTCTAAGAGAGTGGTCAGCAAAAGCAGAAATGGCCGAACGGTGAGAACGTAATGATTGAACCATCAGATCTATGTCACGATCACGGGCTAATCTAGCCTGAGTCATGGCGGCAAGCATCCTTTCATAGTCGATAGGTGCATCATGCTGTGATTGGACTTGAAAAGATGAAGTGTAATCGTGATGAAGTTGTGAGTCGGTGGACTCACGCATAATCATGTCTACGATTGATGGTAATTGTTGCTTGGACTCATGCATACTTATCATTTCCCCGATAGATGGTAATCTATTCTGAATGGGAGAATCCAAGTATGAATCATTGAAAGAATGTGGACTAGATGGATATGAAGGACAATTTGGTTGAGAATTAGACTCGGGGGACTCGAAAACCCATGAACTCTGTGACGAGTTGAAATTATTATGGAAATTATAGTCATAAGATGGAGGGTGTAGGCTATATTCATTCGGATAAGACCATTCGGCACACTAGATTGGTCAAAGTTATGATATGCCGGGTCGGTAATATCCGAATAATAGTTAGGTGTGTAATATGGATTAAAATTGGAATTATTACTATATGCCATATCACACCAACACAAACAAAAAAAAGAAAACAAACAAATAAACAAACAAAAAGAAAAATTCTAACCTAACTTAGGGTAGACCTATGACCTAGACGACTCCTAACTGGTTAGACTGTCCACGGGAGGTAGGGTGCAGACTTTGACCACAAGTTAATCAGCCAGGTCAGGGCAAGAGTGGTGGGAGGTTTTCCGTCAAAGACGTTCCTTAATTAAATAACCACCAATCTTCGGGCTTTCGGCCCTCAATCCCTTTCCTAGACACTGATTTGACAAGAGTCAACTTCCAGCACTGTTCCCCCTTAGGATAATCTCCTATTGAGTCTCTTTTTTAGTTAGGCTTGGGTTAATGAGTGCTTGGATATGATTTTTAGGCTAAGGAAGGGTGATGAAATCCCCACCTTATCTTGTTAATGGGTTATGCCCTTAAGATGAATTAGTGCAAGTGTACAAGATAAGTAGATAAGATTCACTCAAAGCAGAAAATCAACCAAGAGATGAGTCCTATTCTACATGCAATGCGTACGTACCTTGCTCCAGCACTCTTCAACAGTAAAAATAAATGAATTGAAAAGACACGTGCCTAATATGCAAACGTCTAATCAATTTTTATCTTTAACAACAAATAGTTTACTGTTGAATTAATTAGCAGTAAGCAAGTATATCACAGAACAAAATAAACAGAGCAGTAAACAGAATTTACAATTTGCAGCAACCTGCAGAAAACCAAATTAGTAGTGAACTACTATTGCCGCAGAATTGCGGCTTTTGCCGCAGATCTGCGGCAAATATGTAGGCCCTGGTGCTCTGCCTTCGAGGGCAGAGGCACTGGGTTGCTGTATGTCCTTGATGCTGCTCTGTTTCTGTTTCCTGTTCTCCAAACCTGCAAACAGAAAAGAATAAAGAATTAGTTAAAAATTAAATTTTTGTTTTAGAGATAAACTTACCGTCCCTCCCCGGCAACGACGCCAATTTGTTGATCGAGTTTTACCTGCACACAAAATATGAATATTAGATCTGAGAATTAAAGGTGTGCGAGGTGCTCAATACTAATCCGCGGTAGCAAGGCTATGCGGGTCGTGATCCTCAAGGAGGGACTGCGATGGAAGCGTTAAGCAAGTTATCTCTTTTTTTTCTTTTTATTATTAGCAGTGGTATTTACAATGAATAGTATTTACAATGAAGTGAAGAAAAGAATTGTGGAAGATGTGGATCAAAACTAAAGAAAGAAAATAAAGAAAACACGTACGAACCTCTTCAGCCTGCTTACCTTTGATCCGTGCGATGATTTACCTTTTCTCGGAAGACTTGCAAGCATGGCGTATAGGAAGTTAATCGCCATAAGCCATCAAGGGATCTTCGTTGGCTAGGCAGTCTCGAAGCAGTTGGGTCTCATTGTTCACAAGGCATTAGAGAACAAATAGAAGAAAGAAAATAGAAACAGAGAAACACAAGAATAAACAAGAGATGAAAAACATAAAATAATAACAAAAACGAACCTTAAACGGATTTCATTAACAATGGAAGATAAGCGGGCTTATACCGCTGTCACCTCAGTACAATTGAAGACTCCATCCTCCATGAAAGTTTCCTCCACTCTCAGTTACAAAATTTACAAAATAAAAACGAAAATAAAATCTAACCTAAAAACTAAACCCTAGCTTTTGGCCCTTGGCTTGCCTCTGGACTACTCTGTACGTTGCACTGCAGGGGGTATTTATAGGTGCAGAAGGTCGAAGAGTCCCGGATAAAGTCGCCCACGAAATCTGGTATCCAGATAACATCAATGTACCGCAAAAACTGGGATTTTGCCGTGGAATTGCGGCATTTCTAGGGAATCTGGCCACGCGCTTTGGCGCGTGGCTTCTTCTGGTCCGTCCATCTGGGCGCTTGCTTCTGGAAGTGTGATCCTGGCTCTTTATTCTGGATTTTCGAGATAACTTAGAAATCAAGTTACCTTGATCTCAAATATCCCAAATCTTTTATCCACGAATTTCCTTCTTATCTTTGGCTTTTATGCTCATCCTGCAAGAGTTTAGGGTTGGGTAGAATTCTATCCTTCCCTCATCTTTAATAATTGCAACTTTAGCCCTTGCATAATTGCACTTTGACAATCTGCTATTTGCACTTTGACTCTTGGGCTTCAAATATGGGCTTTTGGGCTTCATTAAGCTTTATTTATTATTAAAATAATAATTCGAGGCCTGCACACAATAAATTATAAATTATTAATAATTGTGCAGAATTAAATGAATAAATATGAAAATGTGATGGTAAATGTTATGATAAAAATGCACTTTTGACTACCAATCAGAAGTTAATTCGAAGGGATGGTAAAAAGAAAATAAATAAAAAGAATTTTTTTAATTTTAAGTTTTTTAAAATAAAAACTAGAAAAAGATTAATTGTAGATTTTCAAAAACAGATTTTTCACAAGTCTCCGACAACGACGCCAAAAATTGTTCACGATTCAAAAGTTGTAAAATTTCTGTTGTTATTTAAACCATGAACAAATAATAAAAATCTAATCTTGCTTTAAAGTTTTTTTTAGGAGAATTTTATAGTGGCAAAAACAGGGTCGAATCCACAGACTTGTTTAAAAACTTGGTTATTAAAAATCTAAATTTAATTTTAATCTAGTTGGAAAGTATTTGGATGAAGGTTTTTTGTTCTAAAAATTAATGTTCTTTAAGCATAAAAAATATGAAGTAAAGGATGTAAAAGAAGTACTCACCAATGCGAAGACTAAGTAAATAAAGTGATGGAAGAAGAAAGAAAATGAGAAGAGGGGAAGAGATAGATGAAACCAAAATTGCAAGTCTTGGTTTCTTGTTGTCACCTTGACGTCTCCCACCACCGAACGAGGTTGATGACCAGAAAAGAGAAGAACTAATAATTGAAAAGAGAAGAAGACATGCACTAGATTGTTAATGAAAGTATAAGATAGAACATTAAATTAAAAGAAAAAATAGCATTACAAAAATTATAAAGAAAAGTAGAGAAAGCTTAGACTGAAACGATACACAATCTTGATGGAAGAAGACTGAATTTCATTCATGAATCATTGTTTACAACTCTCCAATCTTATATTATAATACACAATTCTCTCTTTTCAATATAAACTTTACAACCCTTCTGTGTACATCTCTCTTTAGAAAAGCCAATATTTATAGGAAAAAAGAATAGGGGGAGAGCGTATGAAGATAGGGGGAGCTGGCGCTCCCCCGATTCAAATAAAATGCGACGAGAACGCGGCAAAAGCGGTATTTCCGTGGCAGTATCCTGGCCATAGGGCCAGAATCTGGGAGCAGTCGTTCGTTGATTCATCCTCTATCATTTTATCTTCTTGAATTTTGAATATATGCTCTAAATTTGACATTTTCTCTCTTTATCCTCAGTGAAGCTGATAGGGTCTTCTTCTAATATGTTTTTCTTTTGAATTTTGATGATATTATCTTATCTGATATATCCAGTTTTCAGATAAGATGGCTTCTAGAATCTTTGGATTTGAATCGATCTTTTTTTTGAATTTTTTGATTTAATTGGATAAATCTATCAATCTCTCTTTTCTTCTTTAATTACTCTGCACGCCACTAGACATGAAAATACATCAAATAGTCAAATTTATTATAAAATGAATGCAGAGATGTCACAAATGTGATATTAAATATGCAGTATACGTGTACAATTAGTATCCTTATAGAATGGATCGTATTCTGGATAATGAGTATTTTTAATAAACTCTGTAAGTGCTTCAGCTTCAGAAAAGCTAAAAGGTTGTTGAATATAATATTTAATTAAATTAGTTTTACCTCTTTGATAGTTATAACTAAAACTGCGTAGTGTGCCACATAAAGTAAAAATTTGTGTTTGTCATGGTGATTCTGAGGGTAATTTTTCATAATGTGCCTATTTAATGCGTATGTTCCACTATTTTGAGAAAAGCATAAGAAATATCTGGACAAAACTTGCATATAGGCCTCCTAACTCCATTAATAGTTTCTTTTTAAAAAAATTTCAAACCTCAGATTTTCCCTCTGTATTGGAAATAGATACTTTGGCAGAAGTAGAAGGTGGATTCAGAAGAAGCCATAAACTCTGTAGATTGTATTTCTAGTTATGTGAATGGAAAAAATAGAGTGTTAGGTAAAGACATATGCAAATCATGTCATTCTTGATTAATCAAATCTAAATTACTATGATACTAAAAGAAGAAGGATTACTATAGCATGTTGATGAAGAATATGCATCTATTTTTTACTAGTAAAATGTTAAAATAAATTTGACAATAATAAAAATACCAGAATGTGAAAGAGAACTTGAGAATCAAGCATTTGAGAGAAATTGTAAAGAGTAGAAATTTATAGAGATTTTTGGATATTTTTAGAGGTTTTCTGTGATGAAAAAAAGTGAGAAAAAGAGTTTATTTATAGAGGGGTAGAAATTATTAAAATTAGGGATGTCAAACGGGCCGGCCCGACAAGCCAACCAGTCGAGCCGAGCCCGTCCCCCGGCAAAAATGTACTAGCCCGGCCTAGGCCCGAGTTACCTTTAGGGAACCCAGATACAGCTCGAGCTGGCAAGACCCTCGACCCGGCCGGCTCGGGCCGGCCCTGTTCTTTATTTAAAAAAAGGAAAATAAAAATCTAAAAATTTCTAAGTTCATGCTAATTTTCTATAATTCTAAAAAATATTATAAAATCTCAAAGTTCCTAAGTGAAAATTTTGACAAAGAAAATTACAAGTTGTGAATTGAAAATATATTTTTTATTAATAATCCAATAAAATTGATAAATTGATACAAATACAATTGAAGTATAAATAATTTTTTTTAAAATTTATCTTTCATAAATAAAAAATTTATAAGTCCTCAAACATTTTATCATTCATAAATAAAAAATTATAAAGTCTTTATTCATCTTCTAGGGAGTCTTCTGAGGAGTTTTTGATGACATGTTTTATTTTGACTTCTCTTTTCTGCATCCAACCAATGTTTCTCGCATATGACCATCTCGATTGCATCCAATGCTAGACGGTTCCTCATATCAGTCAGCACTCGATCATATATAATAAAAGAAGACTCTGATGCTACTCTAGATGCCGGAAGGGTTAGTAAATTATGTGTCATGATGGAAAGCACAGAATAAGTTGATACTCGTGATTTTCACCATGTCAAAATATCAAAATTATCAAATCCTGAGTCTGTATCGATCCCTGGAGTTGCGGCACATTGGATATAATAATGGATAACTTCCCACTGTTCATTACTCATACTAAAACTATCATGAAATTTAGAACCAGAAGCTTGACTAGGGCCTGCTGATGAAGAATAAGCATCCATTTTATTTGCTAATTTTTAATTTTACAAGAATATAATTACCGAGTTACCAAGGGAGCTTGTAAAGCTTGAGAACTTGACAGCTTGTAGAGCTTGTAGAGAGAGCTTGTAGAGCTTGAGAGAGGAGCTTGAGAGCTTGTAGATCTAGAGAGAGAGAGAGAGAGAGAGAGAGAGAGAGAGAACTTAAGAGTTTATAGAGCTTGAGAAATTGTAGCCTTGTACTTAAGAATTTTAGAGATTGTTTTTGAAAATTTTAGAGATTTTGTTGTAATGAAATGGAGTAGGAAAGATGGAGTATTTATAGAAGGGAAGAAGAGTGTTTGTTTGCATTTTTTTGCAAAAAATTTACCCTAAGGCCATTATAACTGGTGAAGAATTATTTGCAAAAAATTGCAAATAACCCCCCAACGACCAAAATAGCCATTGGGGAGCTATTTGCTCTCTGAGCTGTTGGAGATGCGAGACGGGCCGGGCTGCATATCAGGTGCCCCAACAGCTCCCGTCGGGGCAACGGGTCGGGGCCAGGCCGCGGGTCGCGTTACCGAAGCTCGAGTCCGATCCATCGGGGAGCCGTACCCGGGCCAGGTCTGGCGTAGGTACCTCCTGGACCGGGCTGGGCCCAAGCCCAAGCGGGTCGGGGCCAGGCCGTGGGTCGCGTTACCGAAGCTCGAGTCCGGTCCATGGGGGGAGCCGTACCCAGGCCAGGTCTGGCGTAGGTACCTCCTGGACCGGGCTGGGCCCAAGCCCAAGCGGGTCGTGCCCGTGCGGGTTGCTAGGCCGATCCGGCCCACTTAACATCCCTAGTTAAAATGTAATTTTTTTGCAAAAAATTCGATATTTGACCCAATATATTCGTTGGGGACTATTTGTAAAAAAATTACAAATATCCCCAAAACGACTAAACTTCCCCTTCATATAGCCGTTGGGGTTTTTTGCAAAAAAAATTGCAAAAAACCCCACCCCAAGACCCAACGGGTAAAAAAAATAGCAGTTGGGGCTGGCCTGGCCCAGCCCGAGTTCTTCCTGGGCCCGGAATAGACCGAGCAGGCCACGGTTTCAACCCAAGCCCGGGTGCGGCTGGCCCGCTCGGGCGGGCCATGTTTTAGCTGCCCGAGCGGGTCAGCAGGCCCGGGTCGGTCTTAGGCCCGGGTCACCCAGGCCGTTTCCCTGCGAGCGGACTGGCCCGACCCGTTTCACACCCTACTTATCGCAAAAAACAAGATGAAAGATTCATGAAATTTCTAAAAACCATTTAGAGAAGTTCAATTATTTATTTACTTCATAATTTTAAGAAGTTCAATTATCCATTTCACGAGTGTGAAAAGTTTTTCTAGGAGGAATTAACAAATGTTTACATGCCATTTTTCAACTATAGTCCTGTTGTTTTTTTGTAAAAGAGAGGAAGAGATAACAGAGGGGACAAAGAGAAATTAAAGTGAGGAAGCGTCTCTTCCTTCTTCCAATTGAAATCTTGTTTATTTGGACAAGTTTGAAAGAAGAAAGACTCCTCTCTCCCCCCTCTCCCTCTCCCCTCTCCCTCTCTTGTTGAGCAGCGGCCTCCTCCCTCATGCTGATTAAAGAAGAGATTAAAAAATGATTTATTTGCTCTGATCCATGTGCTCATCTTCTCTTCAGCAGGATTTTTGAGAGGAAGAAACCTTCCTTTCTTTCGTCACGTCCCCTCGAAGCGAACCAAACAACAGAGGAGAGTAAGAGAGCGCTGTTCTTGCAAACCAAAAAGGCCCGATTTGAAGATGAGTGAGTCACGTACTTCAATCTTTAACCCACGTTCCTCTTCAACTCTCCAATCTTGATGTATGATGTGTCACGCTCTTCGCTTCTTCCTTTATTGGTAGACATGATTTTCTAAATGCTTTTATATGGCTTTCTCTGGTAGTTTTAGTTTTCAAATAATATGTGAATGCAAGTAATAACACACTTGTGAGTCTCCATAAAGGATTAATTAGTAGTTGAATTAGACCACGTATTTGGGATAGAGTGAGATATTCGAGAGTTGCTTTTATAAGAAGTAATCATAATGTTTTAACTTTGATTCTTTCTTGTTCACTTGAAATATTTTTCGAAAGGTCATTATTTCATTCGATCGAGATATTAGGGGTGTATAAAAATGTCAAGATTTTCAAAACGTTTTAATCATGCTTAAAATTCATTCAGGTAAACATTTCTTTTCATTTAAATATTGATTTTGTTATTCAAAGCACAACAAACAAGGAGCGAGAAGACAAGGAAAATATCCGCTCAAAACGAGGAAAATGCAACGACAGAGAGGTAGTTATTAGGAGAAAGACTGTCATTCCGAAAAGATTCGAGGATAAATCTGAATCCTTCACACTCAAATATGTAGGAAGAGAATAAAATCTTGTTGAAACGCTTTGTTAAACTCTGTTGAGAATTGGTCAAAGATCGATGCAATCAATGTGTCAAATACGAGAGCGTGTCATTCGTATCGAAGTTAGATTGAACAGGAGGAACCAAAGCTAGTCGACTGCCTAGTCGACTAATGTGACAAACAGAGAGTTGAAAGTTTCTGTTTCGTTACAGACTAGTCGATTAATTTATGTATTAGTCGACTAATCAAGGTTATAATTCGACTAATCGATTTTATAAGTCGACTAACTCTGTTGCACGGCTAGTTTCCAAATCTGATTCTGAATTCGTTTCTGAATTCGGTGTTTTGGTTTCTTTTTCTTCGTGAACTCTTTGGCTATATAAGGAGGGATAGTGTCCCCAATATTTATAACCTGTAATTGATTAAATTCAATAAGAACTCTCTCCCATTGCCTTGGACGTAGGCAAATTGTCGAACCTCATTAAATATTGTGTTTGCTTTCTCTTTTATTTTCTTGTTCTTATTTTCTGGATAATTCTCTGCTGTATCTATCTCTATTGGTGGATTCCTCGTTGGTTGTTGCCTCGCGCGCAACAAAATACAACTCTAGGATATCCGAATTCAAGCTTCACTCTGTTGAAGTTGATTTGCATTATTTAAAGTAATTAAAAATCAAAATTATATATTTTGAATACTTTTTACTCATCCATCAAGCAGGCACAAAATAGACAGTCCGAATAGTGAGTTGATTAGTTTAACAATGTAGAATATTTGAAACCTAAAAAAAATGGGTGTGTGAGGGTTTTTAAGTGTTTAGATCATAATGAAATAGTCGGACTGAGAATTTGTATGTTTAATGACATAGATCTAAGCAATATTTTATTTTCGGCCGTCCACTTTGCGCCTACTTGATGGATGGGCAAAAAGTATTCAAAATACATGATTTTTTTATTTTTAGTTAGTTGAAATAACGTGGATCAACTTTAACGAAATAGATCTTGCATTCGAATATCGTAGGGTTGTATTTAAGTGGGAATGTCTCGGCCGTGAATCCTTCCGGAATCACACATGTCTAGTTATTAGTGTTGAAATCTAAATTATAGACGGGGTTTCATTTTTCTAAGAAAAAAAAAATTGTAGCGTTTCTTGCACCACACATACTTGTTTCATAGACACGACTTCAAATTTAATTGCCAAGGCTGCTATGCTTGATTGGAACCTCTATTAGTGAGATAAGCTCATTTTTATTATTCATAGCACCCATGACCATGTTAAATGTTGATTGATATAAAATTACTATAGATTTGTCAGAATATTCATAATTATAGCTAATAATTTGTTCTTTTGTACCAATGGATTTGGGTGTTAGAATTTTGTGGTTTTCTTTTTCTTGTTTTCTTTCTTTCTTTTTTTTTTTTTTTTCTTTTTGCAAAATAGACAGTAGTCTAAGAAGTACTAATTACCTTGTAGTTTAGATACGTTCAAATAAAATGTATACTATATGTCCAAATTCGATCACCCAAACTTTTTTGGTCCATAGCCTGCTACTTGATACCAGGATCAGCTGCTTTTTGCATGGGGGGGTTCCGCCCCATACGATCTACTCTATTTTACTTGGATGTATCTCTGTACCTATGCAATGCCAGGTTGTATTTTTGGTATTTTTTGTATATGCATTCCTCTTTGCACCTGCGAGTGTGACGAATCTTTACATCTATAGAGGATATACGATCTTTGTTAGATTTTTTGGGGTGTTTTTATTAAAAATTTATTAATAAAATACGGGGAACCTTCTCGGTTCACCGTTTACTCTAAAAAAAAAAAAGAAGAAGAAGAAATCCCCTTCTTTTTTCTTCTAACTCATCAGCAATCTAAAGTCTATACCCGATTATGCACTTGATGTGATTATGTCGATGAAGTTACCATTCACGTGCTAAATCCTTTTCTTTTCCCGAGTCTTTTTTTTCTTTTGGGAGAAACATACATATTCTCTTCAAAATGAAGCTCCTTGCACCTCATTGTTTGACTCACCAGCGTCAGAGTAGAGATGCGCAGGAGAATAATCGCTAAACACACAAAGCAAATAAAGAAAAAAGCGATAACACAAGATTTAACGAGGTTCAATAATACGCCTGCATCCTCGGGGCAAAAAGGGAGAGAGTCCTTATTAAACCAATCAATTACAGGATACAATATCAGGAGACAATTATCCCTCTTCATATAGGCATGGACTCTCTCAAAAAAAGGAAACCAACAACTCTAAATTTGGATCAGAAACAAATTTTGAACCCTGCTAGATTCGCCCAGAATTTTTGTACTGTCGATATCCCAAGGGGACTGTCGACAGTTCTCTGACAAACCCTAAACCGCTGTCGATAGCCCAGAGTGGCCATTGTCGACAACACGGTTCATCACTCAGGGTGTATTCGTATCTGACTGTCGACAGCCCAAGGGGACTATTGACAGTCCTATGCCTTATCCTTTAAAAAACTCCATCCTCTAATTTTTATTCTTCTCTCTATCCGCACAATTCTCCACCTCGGTGAAGATTTCTCAAATATAAGCCGAACTCAATATAGTACCATGTCGACTCCAACGAGCTGCACTAGTGTGGTTGCCTATGTACCCTTACCCAGGAGATCAAGCCATCCATACTACATCCAAACGAGCTCCACTGAGCTCAAGCAACTGGAAGGGTTTGGAGTAACTCCTTGCAATGTGTAAACTTCACTCCCGAAACAACCTTGGTAAGCATATTGACGGGATTCTCTTTTGTATGAATTTTTGTAACTCGATGTCACACTCATCAAGAATCTCCCGAATAAAGTGGAACCTGACGTTGATATGCTTCTTCATCCTTGCATGATATACCTGGCTTTTGTCAAACTGATAGTACTCATACTATCACAGTTGATCTTCAACAGATCATGATCAGTCCCCAAGTCATCGAACAACCTTGGAAGCCAAATTACCTCCTTCATAGCCTCCATCATGACTATATACTTAGCCTCCATAGTAGACAATGCGATAGTAGACTGTAGAGTAGAGCGTCAGCTTACCGGTGCTTGGGATAGTGTAAACAGATATCTCGTTGTTCACCGATACTTATCAAGGTCTCTAGTGTAGTCGGAATCAACGTATCCAATACACTCTTGCTTACTTATAACATCCTTCTTGAATACCAAACCAACGTCTTTGGTACCTTTGATGTACCGTAGAATCTACTTCACTGCCTTTCAATGGCCCCTGTTGGGATCGTGCATGTATCTGTAAATCATTGAGACAGCTAATGACAAATTAGATCTTATACACACTATTGCATACATTAGACTATCAATTGCCTAACATAGGGCATGTGAGTTATATACTTACGCTCTTCAACAGCAGTAGAAGATATAGTAATCTTTAACTTGAAATGAGGATCGAATGGTATACTTACAGACTTTATGTCGTAGTTGATGTTGGACCTTTGAAGTTCCTTCTTCAAATACCCTTTTTGCATCAAGCTAACCTCGTCACCCTTGTGGTCTCTCTCAATCTCCATGCCTAACACCTTCTTTACTTCACCAAGATCCTTCATCATAAATTCAGAAGACAAGTCCTTCTTTAATTTATCAATTGTGAATCTACTCTTAGAAGCGATAAGCATATCATCCACATATAACAGTAAATAGATGTACTCTCCACCAGGTAGCTCATTGTAATACACTCATGGGTAATAATAGCTTCGTGTGTACCTTTTGACTCTTATGAAACTGTCGAAATGATGTATCACTGCCTTGGGGATTGCTTTAATCTATATAGCGATTTCTTCAGTTTGCATATCATATTCTTCTTTTCTGTAGTTTTGAACCTCATAGGCTAAGACATGTAGATCTCCTTTTCGAGATTGCCATGGAGAAAAGCGGTATTCACATCAAGCTGATTAAGTTTCAACTTGTATTATGCTACCAGTGCCAACAAAATCCGAATAGATGAGTGATTCACAACGGGTGAGAATACCTCGCTGTAGTCAATATCTTCTCCCTGAGCGTAGCTTTTAACTACCAATCTGGCTTTATAGCGTACATTATCATCTTTAAGAGATCCCTGTTTTTTTTGCAAATAACCACTTATAACCATTCACCTTCTTTCCCTTGGGCAACTCTGATAGTTCTCAAGTGTTATTTTTGTATAGAGAACTCATCTCTTCCATCATGACATCCTTCCACATCTTAGACTCCGAACTGATTTCAGCTTTCCTATATGTAGACGGGATTACCTCTTCAATGACTGGAAGAGCATAAGCTACAATCATATTTGTAGTGAGCCAATTGGGCTTACTTGGATTCCTGCTAGCTCTTCCAACTGTAATGGATTCTTAGAACATCACCCATAGCTTGTCCTTGATCCTCATTATTACTAGCATCCTGATCGGCTACATGATCACTACCCTTTATCATCGCGGGTGTGATCTCCAATGATACTGTCCTATCTAGAGATGGTGGAGTAGCATCACTCTCCACTTGCTGCGTTATCCCTTTAGTTTTTTCACTCTCCACCTGCTGAGAGTTTGTAGGCTTTTACACATTTTTTGAATCCAACGAACACACCTTTCTACGCTATTGGGTCTAATTTATCTTCCCTAACATGATAGTAGACTAGACATCCAAATACCCTTAGCAAAATCATAATTCTGAGCAATTTTTCTTGACCAAGCTTCCAAAAGAGTCTTACATTCTCTCGCAGACGATGACAACCTACTAAGGAGATAGCAAGCCATACGCTAATACCTCAGCCCAAAAGTGTTTTGATAAACCGACGTTGGATAGCATGCACCAGACCTTCTCTAGTGAGGTTCTATTCAACCTTTCAACCATCCCATTTTGTTGCAGTGTACTCCTTACTGTGAAGTGTCTTTCTTTACCCTCATTGCAGCATAGCTGAATGACAGGATCACTTGTATACTTTCCTCTATTGTCTAAATGGAGTACCTTAATCTTCCTTCGCGTGCTTTTCTGTATGTTCCTCTTCCTCTCCACAAACAACTCTAGGACTTTATCTTTGTACTTCATAGTATATATCCAACATCGCCTAGAACAGTCATCTATGAAAGACACAAAGTAGTGGTTACCTCCAATAGATGCCGTCCTAGTAGGTCCCCAAATATCAGTGTGAATATAATCTAAAATTCTCTCAGTACAATGAGTTACAGTGCCAAGTTTCATCTTGGTCTTCTTTTCGATGACGCAATGTTCACAAAAATCTAATTTGTAGGTTCTGGCACCTTTCAATAGAGCTTCCTTTGCAAGAGCTTGCAAAGACTTTTCCTCTGTATGTTTGAGCTCCATATGCAAAAGTCGGGTGCAATCATCATCTGAATCTGTAGAAGTCGCCACTTGTCCTATAACAGTACTACCCTTCAAGTAGTAAAGGTCGTTGTGTCGGACGCCCTTTAAAACAAACATCGAGCCTCTAGTTATCTTGAAAACTCCATCTCTAATAGATATTTAAAGACCCAATGCTTCTAAAGCACCAACATAGATAAGATTGAGGTACATATTTCACTTCCGTCAATTCCCGCACCATCCTATCAAATATCTATTGGAACTTACAATTTGATGATAATAAATTTTGATGATATTGAGTCCTGGTAGCTCAAATTTATTCAAAGATATTGACTATTTTTGTGTATTTTTAGAAATTTGTTAAAAGCCTTGATCACACACACAAAATAGTCTTATAGTCGACTAACCCCTTTCTATAGTCGACTAATATATCCTTTAGTTGACTTATAATAGTCTATAGTCGACTAAGTGTCTTCACAGAAAAAATATTTGTTCTTTGTTTGTTGACTTAAGCAAAATTAGTCGACTAACCCCTTTTATATTGTCAACTAATTTTACTTTCTAGAGACCTATCAATCTGTGTCAGATACATATAGTTGACTTGATCTTTAGGCTAGTCGACTAATCCAGGCAAAACTTCTTATAGTAGTTGACTACTCTCATATCTTAGTCGACTAATTACAGTTTCTAACTGTTATTTAGTTTTGATTTTCTAGTATTTTCTCTAACGTTTTGATTTTCAAATTTGAGTTGATAACTTTCTTAAATGACCATTAGTTTTACCTATAAAAAGGGATGTTGTCCTTGGATATAATCACCAATTCAAATCATAAGTTTTCTGTCCAAAACTCTATACAAAAAATTCTGTTTTTCAGAAAACTAGTTTTTACTTTCTGCTCTCAAACAATTCCAATTCTTTTGTGAAGAATTCTAAGAGTTATCCTATAAGATATCTTGTTCACAATCACGTACAAGTTTTAAGACTTATAGGTTATTATATTGTAATCAATTAAGGAGAAAGTGTCTTCTTGGTGTAGAGAAGAGTTGTACAGATTTGACAAATGGTGTTTTGTCAAGTGGTGTATAGGGAGTTAATTTTGGGGTGTATCAAAATCAGGGTAATGAAAATCTCAAGCGGGTTGCTTGAGGATTGTACGTAGGTCACGAGGACCGAACCAGAATAAAATCTCTCATGTTTGCGTTTGCATTTTTCTGAGATTTATTTTATGTATTTTTCTTTCTTGCAAGTATTTTAATTAAAAGTTTATAAACACTATTCATCTCTTCTGTTTGTATTGCCTTGTTTATAGATCCTATATTTGGTATCAGAGCCTGCCTGCAATGTTTAAGGATGGCAACAGAGTTTCGTTCATCACAATTCAAGTAAGGACATTCTACACAACGTCCATCCTTATTTGACAAATCAAACTACAACTACTAGAAGTGTAGATGGAAGATCTACTTGCAATCACTCAACTATGAACTATAGAACATAGTAGAAGCACCATACACCAAACCAACCACCAATTTAATGCGTGGAGTGAAGAACAAAAGAAGTCTGTAAATCTTGATGCCAAAGCAAGGAATGCGCTTTTCTGTGCCTTGAACAAAGAAGAATTCAATCATGTGTCAACAACCAGATCTTTAAATCAAATATGACAGATTTTACAGTTAACACATGAAGGTACCAATAAAGTTAAAGAATCTAAAATCTCTGTTCTTGTTTACAGGTTTGAACTCTTCAAAATGAAGAAAAATGAAACTATTGCAGAAATGGTTACAGGTTCACTGACATTACGAATTTCTTAGTAGTCCTTGGAAAGGAATACACTCAAGTTGAAAAAGTTAGAAAGATTCTTCGTGCACTCACATCAGATTTGGAGAAGAAAACTATTGCAATAGAAGAAGCAAATGATCTCTCAATAATGTCATTAGAAAATCTTATCGGTAATTTAATGGCATATGAAGTTCAATTTGAAGATAGAAAGAAGGATAAACAATAACTTTAATCCAAGAAGAAAGTACTTACCTTTCATACATCCTCAGATATGGACAATTCAGATGATGATGAAGAGGAGTTGGCAATGCACTCAAGAAAATTCAGAAAGTCCTTGAAATAAGGTAAGTTTAATCCTATTTGTTTTAATTGTAATAAACCAGGTCATGTAAAGAAGGATTGCCTATTGCTAAAATACAAAGGGAACTTCAAGTTCAACAAATTTAACAAAAACAAGAAAGATTATTAGGCAACTTGGCAGGATAGTGATTCATCTTCCTCTGACGAAGAAAAAGCCCCTGAAACTGCCAATGTCTATTTTATGGCTGAAGAAGATGAGGTACAAGAATATGCTGAATTATTGGATGTATTTAATGAATTATATGATGATCTCAAGAATGAAAAGATTAAAAATAAAGTTTTAACAAAGGAAAATGAAAGACTCAATAAAGAAAATTCACTTTATATTTCTCAAATATCTTCCTTAAATTCTCAGAAAGTTGACTTTGAAAAAGTTATTTTATCTTTAAAAAAGATAATGAGAATTTCTTAAAAGAGATTGCATTGCTTAAAAGGGAAACTATTTCTTTAAATTCTAAAATTTCTATTTTATATAAAGAAATGACAAGTTTCAAAATTGAATATAAAGAAATTTTGAAAAATGTGACAAAAATTAATAAGGGAAGAAAATTTAAATGATTTATTGTCTTATCAAAAGATGTCAAATAATCATTTTGGTCTTGGATTTTCAAAAAATAAGTTTGAAATGAAAAACCTACACATGTTGGTCTTAGATTTTTAAAAAATAATGTTGAAAAATCTACAAATTTTTATAAAAAGAATAATCATAATCCATATAATTCTTTTATGAAAAGAAATACTGATATTATTTCAAAAAGAATTAGGAACAAATATATATGGATTCCTAAACATCTAAATATTGTGGATAAAAATACTTTTATTGCATTATATATGCATCTGTATGTAATTCTTGTATTTTTGTTTATACTAACAAATCGAAACCAAATTCAAATTAGGTTTGGGTTCCTAAAGGCTAATTTTTTGACCCTATCATGATGAATACCATATAAAATATTTTATCTTATAGGTAACATATAAAAAAAAGTGAATACTTGATAGAAAATTATTTCAAACATATAATGTACAATATAATTTATCATATATGTATGCCATGATATATTTATGCAGGGGGAGACCACTTGTTATCTATATTTATTATAATTTGTTCTCTACAGGGAAAGTTTTTCTCTGTAGGGGGAGTTTCTTTATGCACACAGCTTGTCATCATCAAAAAGGAAAAGAATGTTGGAACTTACAGTTTGATGATAATAGATTTTGATGATAACAAATGTGATGCAGTTATATTGGAGTTTAATCTACAAAGCTAATACTGAGTAACTCAAGTTTATTCAAGGATATTGACTATTTTTGTGTATTTTTAAAAATTTGTTAAAAGCCTTGATCACACACACAAAATAGTCTTATAGTTTACTAACCTCTTTCTATAGTCGACTAACGTATCCTTTAGTCGACTTATAATAGTATATAGTCGACTAAGTATCTTCACAGAAAAAATATCTATTCTCTGTTTGTTGACTGTAAGTAACATTAGTCGACTAACCCCTTTTATATGGTCGACTAATTTTAATTTCTAGAGACCTATCAATCTGTGTCAGATACATATAGTCGACTTGATCTTTAGGCTAGTCGACTAACCCATGCAAAACTTCTTATAGTAGTCGACTACTCTCATATCCTAGTCGACTAACTACAGTTTTTGACTGTTATTCAGTCTTGATTTTCTGGTATTTTCTCTAACATTTTGATTTTCAAATTTGAGTTGATAACTTTCCCAACGGACCATTGATTTCACCTATAAATAGGAATGTTGTCCTTGGATGTAATCACCAATTCAAATCATAAGTTTTTTGCCCAAAACTTTGTTCAAAAAATTCTGTTTTTCGGAACATTAGTTTCTACTTTCTGTTCTTCATACAATTCTAATTCTTTTTTGAAGAATTTTGAGAGTCATCCTATAAGATACCTTGTTCACAATCACATACAAGTTTCAAGGCTTATAGATTGTTATATTATAATCAATTAAAGAGAAAGTATCTTTTTAGTGTAGAAAAGAATTGTATAGATTTGACAAAGGGTGTTTTGTCAAGTGGTGTGCAGGGAGTTGATTTTGTGGTGTATCAAAATCAGGATAAGAAAAATCTCAAGCGGGCTGCTTGGGAATTGGACATAATTCACGAGGACCGAACCAGAATAAAATCTCTCATGTTTGCGTTTGCATTTTTCTGAGATTTATTCTGTACACTTTCCTTTCTTGCAAGTATTTTAATTAAAAGTTTATAAACACTATTCATCTCTTTTTTAGTGTTTGTGTTACCTTGTTTATAGATCCTACAATATCTTAATATGGAACGTACCTATCCCTTCCATGTTACATGGACGATCATCACCTATGATAACAGAGTATCCATCTAACTTCTCAAAGCTAGAAAATTAATCCCTGTTGGGACACATATGATAGGTAGCTCCTGTGTCTAGCATCCACTCAGAATTGCTTGAGTAACCAATAATAAGAGTAGTGACAAGAAAAGAGAATACCGTTAAGTTAGAGTCTGATCCACCCGCCTGTGAAGTACTACCCTATTGGGTTTTGATCACCCTTGCGAAATTTGCCTCGATCTTTGACTCCTTATTCTTATCTTTGATTCATAGGCAATCAAACTTCTAGTGCCCTAATTCTTTGCAGAAAGTGCACTAGTTCTTCTTTAGATTTTTGGAACCTGGCCTAGACCTTGATCTTCCATGCTCGCCTTTGCCCTTTCGATTGGAACTCTGACCTCTTACCATCAATGCCTCTGCTGATGTACCATTAAAAAAAGACTGCTTGTTCTTTCTCCTCACTTCGTAATTTACAAGAGCAGCAGACGTATCACTATAGTTAAGTGTTTATTAGCCATTGATTAAGGTTAGGATAAATATTTCATACTCTTCATCAGGAAGAGAATTCAGAAGAATCTATGCCTTATCCTTTTCTTCAATCACCACATCCACATTAGCTAAGTCTGTAAGAAGCATTCATGTGTTCGTTAGTGGAGAGTCCACTTGTAACACCCCGCCCCACTGGGTACGAAAACTCTACTGCAACATACATATGCAGGGTAGAAAAACTTCACATACGTACACTAAGCATATCAGTACTGTCGAGAATCAGAGTACAGAAGCACAGTGGTTTAGGCTATCAAAAAATTACTAAAGACAAAGCCTCAGACGCGAACCTCCTAGACGCGGAGATCGCGTTTCAGCCTTAGACGCAGACCTCGCGTCCTTTGTCAGACGCGGAGGTTGCCAGACGCGGGCCTAGCGTCGTTTCTCAAACGCGGAGGTCGCCAGATGCGGACCTCGCATCCTTTGTCAAACACGGACCTCAGCCAGCTCCGTATTTTAACTCAAACGCAAGCCTGAGCAGCTCCGTGTTCCTACACAGACGCGAGGCTGTGAGCTCCGCGTCTTAACATCAGAGTGAGGTTCGCGTTCAATGCGAGACCCGCGTTTCTGCTGTAACTGCCAGTCATGACTGCGTCAGTCACTCGCATGTTCTCCCAACTTAAAGGAGAGATTAATCTGAAAATCACCTAGAGGGGGGGGGTGAATAGGTGATTATGCTAATCTAATGAACTTAATGCGGAATTTAAAACTAATTGCAATTAACAAGTGATGCACACTCAAACAGGCCAAGCAAATAATTATGAATGAACAATATGAATTTATGCAAGGCACAATATAGAGAGAGAGAATAAGAGCCAAGGGATCAAGCGCAAACAACAAGATATGTTTCGAGGTTCGAGCACCTAGCTCTACATCCCCGCCATCACCCAGAAGGATTTTAAGTCCACTAGCTTGTCCATAAAGGACTCCCACAAAGGGAACCTCCACCGAGGATTTGGGGCAATAACAATTATAAGGAGTACCCAACTCCTCTCCTTACAAACACAACCTCCTCCTTGAGGCACAACTCCAAGCTAACACAAAGATCACCTCACAACTTGAGGGATACAACCCAAATGCACAACCTTCTCAACACAATGAGGGAAAGGCACAAAGCCAAGCAAATGAAGGGTTTACAACTTGGTGGTCTAAACAACAACCACAAACAATTTCTTTCCCACACAAAGATCCTATAGAATGAGATAGTAGATGTAGCTCAAGTGTGGAGAAAACTAAAGGAATGGAAATCAAAAACTCAAAGAAAATCTTTGGGAAAGAGCTAGAAACCAAGATGAAGAAATTGAATCAAAATCTTTTCCCAAAAACCCTTTCTTGATTTTTCAAACCCTAACAAAAACACCAAATAGATTGATGATCAATATAAAGCCCAAAAACTTCTTTTGATTGCTGTGAAAACACTAGAGAGTCAGGAAAAATTCGCACAAAAAAATCTTGGAGAAAACTGGCCATTAATGGGGTATTTTTAGCCCCCAGAAAAATATAGCCGTTGACAGCAATTTCTCCCAAAACTGAACTACCGGTCGACCGTCCAACGGTCGGATTTGACCGTAGGCACCAGCCCGGTCGACCGCCCGGTCGACCGAAAAGAACAGAGAGCACTGCTCTCAGTTCCGGTCGACCGGCCCACTGGGCTGCCAGACGTGCACAGCTCTGTGCACGTCGGTCGACCGCACGGTCGATCGGCCCTTGGTACGGTCGACCGTGCGGTCGGCCGACCTGGCCTGTCAGCCAGTTCTGGGTCTGAAGCAACTGGTAAAAATATAGATAAAAATTCTTTTATCTTAACTAAACACTCCAATAAACTTGTTTTGACATTGTATATTAAAATATAAACTTGTGACAAAAATTTCATCACAAATAACAAACATTTTAAAAACATTTTTGTGTCTTATCAGTTTTATCAAAAATCAAAAACTGTATTTTCTAAAACTTAGATTTTTGAATAGAAAATACATTTTGTCCAAAACTCATCCAAATACAAAAACATGATATTAAACAACATTTAGGCATGATGTATATGTATATAATCCTATATACATGAAACATATATATATCCATGTTTTTGACTTTAATTCCAAAATGTGTTTGTTGAAAATACCAAAACATAAACCACATGAATAAGTAAGTCAAAACTAAGTTTGTCTAGGAAATTAAGCATGCATGTATATAGAACAAATCTAATATACATTAAACTATGTAAACTTGTTTGAATCTATCTATTCATGCAAACCAAGATCGGTTAAACATAAAACCGAAAAATCGAAAACCAATATTCAGAACATGAAACGTGTGTGTTGTGAACTTGAGCATATCATACTATTCTAATCTTTACAATTTGGATCTAAACACAAAACTAAACTATGGTACCGAAGTCTTCCTATAGAGCGCCGTCTCCAAGCCGACTCGATCCAAAACTCCTTGATCCACCGAGCAAGTGCTATATATGATCTTTGACGCTCGGGCTCTTGAATCAACATGTGAAAACTTCTAAATCATCTTGTTGAAGCTAATCACCTACTTATAACTTGATTAATGATCTGAAACTAAAATCACAAGATTATTAGTACACATAACTACATGAGTTAATCATCATCAAAACTAGAGTGGAAAGCCTCTGGGCCAACAATCTCCCCCTTTTTGATGATGACAAAACTCATGGAGTTATATATGCATGGATCAAAGTTAAGCTTCAAAGAAGCTCCCCCTTAACTCATGCATAAAACAAATAAACATAAATATGCAATGAATGACAATGCATAATCATGCATAAACAATAAATGGCTCTAGATACCAATGAAATGTTTAAAAACAAAACATGCTCTAGATACCAATTAAAATTAAACTAAATTAAACTTAATATATGCAAAACATAAACATGCATATATAAAACTTCTCAAATAATTCTCCCCTTTTTGTCAAACATCAATAAAGGGGTAAAAACCAAAACAAAACAAAATCTTCTCCCTCTTTTTAATACAAAGAAACACTCATCAATAAGGGGTAAAAGCAAGACCAAATCAATAAATTTTTCTCCCCCTTTTTGTTCGAAACCATGAATCAACAAAAGGGTTAATAAAGACAATGTTCTCCCCCTTTGTCTAAAACAAAAAACAAAACCAAATAGGGGTGACTATCAATTAAGATATCAATTGAAAATATGTCAAAGTAGTATCTTGATACCAATTTAAAGGAACCATAAAAACATTTATACCAATTATAAGAAAACAATCTTGATACCAATTGAAATTAAACATAACAAAATTTGAATTTCTAAACAAGGAATTTGATACCAATTGTAAATATTTTTCATTTTGAACATATGATACCAAATTGAAATTTTCAATCATAAAGTATGGGAGTGGAAATCAAATACCAATTGAAAGATGAAATACAATTTTTCTCCCTCTTTATGAATTACGAATAAAAACATGTAAAGCTTGTATATGGATACCAATTGAAAATTAGTCAATTGAAACAAGATAGTCATTATAAAACAAGCTTTATCATGATCAAAATTTGTGCTCTAAGATATATGAATATAATAAACACAAATAAAAACATATATATGTATGAAAATTAGATACCAATTGAAATTGATACTCTTTGAAGTGCAAGCATGCATATACAAAAAATATATGAGTATACAAAAATGTCAATATTGATACCAATTGAAAGAATTTCAATGATACCAATTGAAACAACAATAATGATCAAGTGTATACATCATATAACTAGCCTCCCAATCATGTTCAAGTTTAAAACGATTTTCACTATAAGGCATACATGAGCATGATCTCCCATCCAACCACCCTTGGAAGGTAGGGGTTTTCAAAAATAGGTTTGAAAATAGAGTACGTTTGAAAATCTCTACCATAAGAAGAATACGAACTAGTTAAATGGGAAATCTTGTTAACTAGTACGAAATCCTTCAAGTAAGGAATAAAACAAAATTATTTTTCATGAAACTATGTAAATCACATGATCATTAAAACACTCAAAATTCATAAAGTCCATCCATACTCATGAAAACAAAATCATGAGAAACCTAATAAAGTGAGTAAACAAGTGTTATGTGACACATATCAACATGAAAATATTCAATTAAGCTCAATTGAAATTCCTTAAGAATATGAAAACATGAAAGTCTAAAATTTTCAATACCAATTGAAGTTACCTAAAAACATGAAACTCATCAAAATGATTTAAAATTCAAGGTATATGTATGTCATGTACAAACTAAAGTTTACATACATATCCTAAACATAATGAGTCCACAAAAGTATATGCATGAAGGCACATGGCTCAAAGGATGTATATGTATAATCAATAGTTTGGACAAGATAGACATATACATGAAGTTAAAACATATGATCATAGAAATATATCCAAAATGAGGAATACAAGTTAGAATACATGAATCATCAAAACTAGACTATACTAGACATCTAATGGGTACAAATAAGCATCCAAGCATAAACATATATAAAAATTTATTTGTGTCCCACTATATGTACAAGTATAAATTCTAGTCTTAATGAAAACTAACATCTAAACAAGTAATCAAATCATTAAGCATAAAACGAGATATAAATCAACATGAAAATCATAAACATAATCATTATATAAATCCACATGCTATTAGAATCATGATATACATAATAGCTAAACAAATGGTGAGAACACAACATATGGGTCCATATAAACATGGGTGATCTCAAAAGCTATACATGCATGTCAAAGATCTAAGAATCATGGCATTTAACATAATAAACTCTAAACATCAAAAACATGAGATATCAAAAAAAGAATCATAAACACATATGATCATCATGTGTATGCATGTGCATTAGATCTAGGGCATACATATTAGTTTAAAAACAAAGTGAGAACACAAAGATAGGTCTATGGGTGTCTCAAATAACTAAACATGCATATCACAATCTAAATCACATGGCATAATCATAATGAGCTTTAAAACATGACATGCTATAAATCAATGACATGAAAAGCATGCAAATATAAACGGGAGTTAGAGATCGATACCAAAACCGATGAAGGAACCTCTCTAGTTCTCCAAACCAATGGTGGTCCTCCTCCACCAAACTTCCCTTGAAAGTGATGCATCCAAATTTGTTTTCTTTTTAAGCACGGAACGCATCTACTTCAAGGCACCAACACTCTCACGTTATGCGAGAGCCCACTCCTACATCAAAAATTTTAGGGGTGGTCTTTGGTACCCATTTTCTTTGGGTCCATAGGGGTTAGTATCTCTCCTAACCCAAACAAGATTATTTGCTAAATTTTCAATATGTAAACGATCATAGTAAAATCTAGCAAGGTGGCCTTGTCGACCACAATGTGTACAAATATACACATGGGCATACATGTGATGGTAGTGACCGTGGGAAGCATGTGTATGCCGTGATGGGTGTGCATGCAAAGATGGAACTTATTTCTTACGAATCAAGATTTCCAAGCGTGTGTGATTCAAAGCACATTGGCTCAAAGTGGAGCCCAAACAATCAACACTTTTCTTCAAAACATTTATATCATTTTCAATAGTTGAAGATAAAGTGGAGCATGCAAAAGGAGTACTAGAACAAGAAGCTATACTAGCATGACAAACATGAGAATCTATATCAATTTTAAAGATTCATTTTTCTTTAAAACTAAATCCAATTCTTTTGTAATGAAATCAATTTCATTTTTCAATGCAAGGTTATCTTTTAAAACAAAATCCAATTTTGAAGATAAAACCTCATTGTTTTTCACAACATCATTACAATCATTTTTGCTTTTCAAAACATCAATCTCTTTTAGGGCAAGGTCTAGTTGAGATCTTAGTGAGTCACGTTCACTAGTAATCTCTTCCTTCTCTTGCAAAACTGATTCAAAGGTTGAGCACAAATCCTTCATTTCTTCTTTTAGTTCAAGATTATTCTTTTTCAAAAGATTATGTTTTTTCAAAAAAATTTCAAGCTTTGTGGCAAGTTCCATATTTAAGGTTTGAGCTTCTAAACAACCATCGCAATAGGAACTAGAACAATCATCTAATTGAGAATCCAATTGTACCTCAAGGGAGTCTTTCCCTTGGACCATGAGGCAATGCTCGTCGGACTTGTCTCTCCTAGATCTCCTCAACTTGTTGATAATCCTTGGTAGCTCAGGAGAAGTCAATATGCTCCAAACTGCAAAAGCCGAATCATAATGATCAAATACCGGTAAAAGATCTTCATTAAGAGATGCTCTAAGTGTTTTAAGTGCTAATGCATTGGCCTTTCTATGCTTGCTAGCATTTGGGTAGGATTCTTGAGTAGTGGCTTGATAAACTAGATGACCTAGGCTTTTTAAAGGACTACTCATCTTGGCCTTCCAAATATCATGTCTAGAAAAGTCAAACATAGGAGGACTATCCATGAGTGCAAACTAAATGTGTGCAAATGTAAATGCAAATGAAGATTAGCAAACCAAGATCTCACTCCTAGGTGGTTAAACCTAAATATCAGGAGCGGAGGCTCTGATACCAATTGAAAATCACCTAGAGGGGGGGTGAATAGGTGATTATGCTAATCTAATGAACTCAATGCGGAATTTAAAAACTAATTGTAATTAACAAGTGATGCACACTCAAACAGGCCAAGCAAATAATTATGAATGAACAATATGAATTTATGCAAGGCACAATATAGAGAGAGAGAGTAAGAGCCAAGGGATCAAGCGCAAACAACAAGATATGTTTCGAGGTTCGAGCACATAGCTCTACATCTCCGCCTTCACCCAGAAGGATTTTAAGTCCACTAGCTTGTCCACAAAGGACTCCACAAAGGGAACCTCCACCGAGGATTTGGGGCACTAACAATTACAAGGAGTACCCAACTCCTCTCCTTACAAACACAACCTCCTCCTTGAGGCACAACTCCAAGCTAACACAAGGATTACCTCACAACTTGAGGGATACAACCCAAATGCACAACCTCCTCAACACAATGAGGGAAAGGCACAAAGCCAAGCAAATGAAGGGTTTACAACTTGGTGGTCTAAACAATAACCACAAACAATTTCCTTCCCACACAAAGATCCTATAGAATGAGATAGTAGATGTAGCTCAAGTGTGGAGAAAACCAAAGGAATGGAAATCAAAAACTCAAAGAAAAAATTTGGGAAAGAGCTAGAAACCAAGATGAAGAAATTGAATCAAAATCTTTTCCCAAAAACCCTTTCTTGATTTTTCAAACCCTAACAAAAATACCAAATAGATTAATCAATATAAAGCCCAAAAACTTCTTTTGATTGCTGTGAAAATACTAGAGAGTCAGGAAAAATTCGCACAAAAAAATCTTGGAGAAAACTGGCAATTAATGGGGTATTTATAGCCCCCAGAAAAATATAGCTATTGGCAGCAATTTCTGCCAAAACTGAACTACCGGTCGACCGTCCGGTTGACCGTCCAATGGTCGGATTTGACCGTAGGCACCAGCCCGATCGACCGCCCGGTCGACCAAAAAGAACAGAGAGCACTGCTCTCAGTTCCGGTCGACCGCTCGGTCGACCGGCCCACTGGGCTGCTAGACGTGCACAGCTCTGTGCACGTCGGTCGACCGCACGGTCGACCGGCCCTTGGTACGGTCGACCGTGCGGTCGACCGACCTGGCCTGTCAGCCAGTTCTGGGTCTGAAGCAACTGGTAAAAATATAGATAAAAATTCTTTTATCTTAACTAAACACTCCAATAAACTTGTTTTGACATTGTATATTGAAATATAAACTTATGACAAAAATTTCATCACAAATAACAAACATTTTAAAAACATTTTGTGTTTATCAGTTTTACCAAAAATCAAAAACTGTAATTTCTAAAACTTAGATTTTTGAATAGAAAATACATTTTGTCCAAAACTCATCCAAATACAAAAATATGATATTAAACAACATTTAGGCATGATGTATATGGATATAATCCTATATACATGAAACATATATATATATCCATGTTTTTGACTTTAATTCCAAAATGTGTTTTGTTGAAAATACCAAAACATAAACCACATGAATAAGTAAGTCAAAACTAAGTTTGTCTAGGAAATTAAGCATGCATGTATATAGAACAAATCTAATATACATTAAACTATATAAACTTGTTTTGAATCTATCTATTCATGCAAACCAAGATCGGTTAAACCTAAAACCGAAAAACCGAAAACCAATATTCAAAACATGAAACGTGTGTGTTGTGAACTTGAGCATATCATACTATTCTAATCTTTACAATTTGGATCTAAACACAAAACTAAACTATGGTACCGAAGTCTTCTTGTAGAGCGCCGTCTTCAAGCCGACTCGATCCAAAACTCCTTGATCCACCGAGCAAGTGCTATATATGATCTTGACGCTCGGGCTCTTGAATCAACATGTGAAAGCTTCCAAATCATCTTGTTGAAGCTAATCACCTACTAATAACTTGATTAATGATCTGAAAATAAAATCACAAGATTATTAGTACACATAACTACATGAGTTAATCATCATCAAAACTAGAGTGGAAAGCCTCTGGGCCAACATAATCCCCATTAATGGAGAGTTTTAAGGGGACAGTTACACTCCAATTTTCTCTCCACATAATGGGGAATAACTTCCCATTATGGAGAGATTTAAGGAGTTGGTTACACCCCTCCCATTATGAAGAGATTTAAGGGGTTGGTTACACCCCAATTCCTCTATAAATAGCTATAAATAGCTATTTAACAAAGGGGCTCTGGGGGACAGAAAAAAGAGGAGACCTCTCTGAGGCACTGGAAGGGGACCTCTAAAAAAAAAAGGCTGAAGAGGAGAGTCCTGGTGGAGGAATCCAAGAAGCCATAGACAAGGGGAGAGCTACCTCAGCAGAGTTCGACCTCAAAGCTCTTGCAGCTTGGGGAAGAGTTCAACTCTTTTTATTAACTTGCTAAGTTCAAGTTCTTTAAATCTCTTTGAGATTCCATTACTGATAGAAGCTGTGCTACTCCACCAGTAGATCCAAAGAGAGGATTCCCAAGAGATCCTGATGTTCGGCCGGTCAACGGGGAACAAGACTCACTCTCCACCGCCACGTGAAGAACCCAGCTTTAAATAAAGAGGAGATTCAATCAAAAGATTCTCTCTCTTTTGTAATCGGATTGTATCCGTTGTAATCTTCTACTCAATCAAAAGAATTTTGCAATTGTGATTTTTTTGACACATACAAAAGATGGCAACTCCACTGGGGATTCTTTGTCATTCTCAACCAACGAGAAAGTAGTGGCGCAAGCCGACGTCGGATGCTTGGATCTACAGTCGAATCGCTTATGATCGAATTCGACCATCTCAACTCTCCCAAAGCTTTGGGAGTCTCCCGTGAAGACAACGTGGTCAGCCCCAACATCTCTTCAGACACCCGCGCCATGACCCATAGCCAAGATGGCAATGGAGACCGATCTCCCGCCATCCTTCTATCAAGGCACTGCTAGTTCAGATGCTGGAGGTTCCCAACAACCTCTGCGACTGAATCAGAATGCTGAAAGACAACAAAGGCGTCGCGCTCTTCGTCAGGAAACAGAAGTGGCTGCAACAGCACATGTGGCCCGCGTCAATGTCTCCCACGAGACCTGCGAGGCCAATGATGATGAAAGGTCAATATCGCCATATCTCTCCTCTCCGGACTCCTCAACTCCAGGTTACCGGGGGTCCCCAACAACCCGTGAAGCGTAAACGGAATGCTGAACATCGACAAAGGCACGACACACGTCAATAATAGATGGAAAAAACTGAAAAAACTATCTGTTCAGTAGATACAGAACGCGGGGCTTAGGCCCACGTTTCTTCTGAGCAGCACGCGACTCGCTTCTCAGATCCTTAACGTGAGGCTCACATCTCTATATTAGAGCGCGAAGCCCGCGTTTCTCAGCAAAAATGCGAGGCCCGCGTCTCTATATCAAAATGCGGAGCTAATGAGGCCTGCGTCTCTGTATCAAAACGCGAAGCATATGAAGCCCGCGTTTCTATAACTGAATGCAAAGCCCGTGTTTCTACATTAGAATGCGACGCTCGTGTTTCACCTCATAGACGCGACGTTCAGTAATGCAAGATCTGCATCTTCTCTAAAAAATGTGAGTCCCGCATCTTTGTGTCAAAATACGAAACTCGCGTCTCTTCTGCAGAGAACGAGCCTACTAGCTTTGTTACCTTTGAATGGTTCATGAAGCTTCCTGCCAGCTCTATCGAGAAATGGGTCGACCTCGAGAAGCTCTTCCCTGATCAAGTTTAACACCACACCTCTGATCAAATAAGTACTCAAAGGGAACGTCGATCTCCCTATAAGTTCCCCGCAGAGTTTATACTTCTTTAATCTCAGCAGGATTTTAGAAGTTATCTGTGGAATAATAATCTGACGCCTCTGACGGCTAAAGATAGAGGAAAAAGTTGACTTTTAAGCCCAATGAAAAAAATCTCGACAACTCATCATGCTGAGGGGAATAGCATGCTAGCCCAACTCAAACGGTAGTTGGTAAAAGCAAATTAAATTCGTTGATAGCTGAAGGTTTGCTAAAAACCTTGAGGGACTTGATCCCACCTTCCTCTTCAAAATCTCTTATAAATTCCCATCTATGGAATGGTAAGACCACAAAAGCCTGTGACTATTTTTTCAGTGAAATAATCACAGATCAAACATGCCAAGTTAATATTATACCTCTGGCATATTCACTGTTAAGTTAACATTAAACCTCTTACAATGATTTCCCTCAATTTTTCTAGTAGAATAAATTACAAATCGAACCTGTCATGTTAACAATACACCTCTGACAGTAAGACTTTAATGTATCCCCAGGGGGTAAAATTTTATCTTGTTAATTCTCTTCAATAGAATGACAAGTCCACTCAACATACTGTTATGTTCAAAACCACACCTCTAATAGTAGACAAATTCCTGTCAAGTTAATATCACACCTCTGACCAAAATTTTAACTCGTCAGTCCTCTTCAATAGAATGGCGAGTCCACTAAACTGCTCAAATCGCAGAATCTCTCGGTCAAGTTAATGCTTCACTTCTGACTAAAGTTGCTCATACCGCAACATAAATTGCTATTAAGTTAACACTACACCTATGATAGCGATTCTATCGATTTTCCCACCGGAAATGAGACATTCAATGCCAAGTTAATATTGCACCTCTGGTATCCATTTCATTGTTACGCTAATACTACACCTATGACAATGATCTTTCCTCGAGCTTTCTGTCCAAAGTTGAGATGTCAAATGCTAAGTTAAACATCACACCTCTAGCATACATTTCATTGTTAAGTTAGCATTATACCTATGACAATGATCTTCTTTAAAATTTCTCAGTGAAAATGAGACTTTCGTGGTGCTAAGTTAATATCACACCTCTAGCAAAAATCTTTATCAAGTTAATATTACACCTCTGATAATTCAATTTGCTCAAATTGTAAATCCAAACCCGTCACGTTAACATTACACCTCTGACGGTAAATATCTCCATGAGTCTTCAACAAATCCAATCCCACTTGTCATTCTCTTCAATAGAATGACAGGTCCACTTAAATTGCCGAGATCACAAAATCAATCATTATCATGTTAATATCACACTTCTAACAACAACCTTTCATTCCCAACAGAGTTCTAGTCATATTAACACTAAACCTCTGACGATAGACTCTGGCATAATCCCTAGCAGATCAAACTTCACTTGTTATTCTCATCAATAGAATAGAAGGTCCACAAAACTTGTTCAAAATACAAGTCCAGATCTCACTGTCAAGTTAACATCACACCTCTGACAGTAACCTTCTCAAATTTTCACAGTAGAGTTATTTAATTTGCTAAGTTAATATCATACCTCTGGCAATTAAAACTCTTTCAAAGAAGCTTTGAGTGTGAACTGCGCGTCTCAAGTACAGAGTCGCGTCTCAATGAACTTAAGAGTTACGTCTCAACAGTAAGTAAAGGCTGTGTCTCTATAGAAATTGAGAGCCACATCTCTACAACAATTGAGAGTCGCATCTCAACTTTGGTGAAATTCGCGTCTCCACTTGATCAGTATGCCAGAACTGCGTCTGTGAGAGCTGCATCCTCTATCCCCCAATACAAAGATGCACCGACAATCAAATTACAATGATATTTCTTGGTGGCTTCAAGTAGTTCAATAGTACACTCACGAAGACCAGAATCTAGATAAGATCAAGCTCGAGACTGCCTCTCAGAAGAATGCCAGTCCGATTACAATAAGTCCAGATTCAACTGAAGTCCAAAGTATTTCAAAATCCGTCCCAATCAGCCACGGAGTTTCAAAAACTTTTGAGGGGGTTCTGTAGGCTATCAAAAAATTACTAAAGACAAAGCCTCAGACGCGAACCTCCCAGACACGGAGATCGCGTTCCAGCCTCAGACGCGGACCTCGCGTCCTTTGTCAGACGCAGAGGTCGCCAGATGCGGACCTCGCGTCCTTTCTCAGACGCGAGGTCACCAGATTCGGACCTCGCATCCTTTGTCAAACACGGATCTCAGCCAGCTCTGCGTTTCAACTCAAATGCGGTTGTGAGCTCCGCGTCATAACTGTTGGCCCAAGAGGTTACACTCTCCATTTGTTTAGAGTTGATGATAACAAAACACTTAAGAGCTATATTGGTACTAATAAGTTTGTTCAAGATGAGTTTCAGGTTAGTACTATTTTGAAGGCCATTGTTTAGCTTTTGCAAGACTTTCTTGATTCATGAAGCAAATAAGGCAAAAGACACTAGAAGGAATGATCATAGAAGAGAAGGTCTAGCATGGCATTAGATGACTCAAGACTTTAGAGACTTCATTAGTCTTATTTTTAATTTTATAGTTTTGTTAAAGAGTAATGGATAGGTTGAAGCTCAATATTTCTACACACACATTTTTTGCGCACATGTCTTTTCTAAAAAAATTATCCTATAAATATATACAAAATATTTTTAATTAAAGTTTAATACCTACAAACTCAATTTTGTATTTTATACCTGGTAATGAAAAGTTCTATTTTGAAAAACCATCAAAATCCCTTTAAAAATCTTTTCTAAATTCAACTTTTGACCTGAGCCGGTCGACTGACTCTATGTCAGGTCAGATCGGTCGACAGATCAGTCGACCGGGCTTCTGACCGTTGGGTGCGTGCATATGTGCACGTTTCCCGGTCGACCGGACCCCACTATGGTCGACCGACTTTTGGCCGACTGTAAGCAAGCTACTCTCTGTTGTTACAGTCGACCGGGCGGTCGACCGTGGGCCGCAACGGCTCTTTTTATTTGAAACCCGGTCGACCGGCCGGTCGACCGAGGCTGTGTTTTCAGCCATAATGGCTATTTTTTAAAACACGTTTTAATTCATTCTTTTTCATTTCTAAACGAATTTTGGGGATATTTTATGGGTCAAATACTTCCTAATTACTATTATATGAGTTTACTCTTTAATCCCTAGCTCTATCCTATAAATAGGGGTGATTAGAGTTGTGGGATTTACAACAAGCATTGGCAAAATATTCAAAGTTTTCAAACGCTTTCAAAAGAGTTTGGTCCTTGGTTTTTGTGCTGAAGAATCTCTCATTCCTGAAGTTTTAGTTTCAAAACTCTCTCAAGTTCTTTTTCTTTTTCCACTTACAATATTTGAGCTTCAATTCTAACCATTGTTCTACAGGGTTCTTGTAAGGGAAAGAGACTTTTGCAAAAGAGAGTTTGTGGTCTTTTGATCACCAAGAAATACTTGTATTCGAGATTGTGGAGTTTGGTACTCCGGTGTGATTGTAATTCTTTATGAAGTTATAGTGGTTAGAAATCCTTCTGGGTAAAGGCGGGGATGTAGAGCTGGGTGCTCGAACCTTGGAAAAATTCTCGGTGTTTGCGTTTGGTTTACTTGCTTCTTGCTTTAATTCCTTGCCTTATACTTATTGCTTCTTATTCATTGCTTCATATACTTGCTATTCATATTCATTGCTTCTTATTCATTGCTTCATATACTTGCTATTCATATTCATTGCTACATTGCACTTGCTTTACATATTGATTGCTATATTCACTTGTTTCTTATTCATTTTGTCAATCTTATATTCATACAACAAGATTGTAATATGCACCTCAAACTCTTATCTAGAGGAATCACGAGGAAGGAGTTCAGAGCCCTTCACGGGGTATTCGGCTTCTAGTCTTGTTTAGGTGATTGTTGCATCATAGATTTTTAAATTGTGCATTGATTAGCATTATCACCTATTCACCCCCCTCTAGGTGATTTCAATTGGTATCAGAGCTTGAACTCTAAGTTTTGGCTTAAAATCCTTAGAGAGATTCTGAATATTTGCTAATCACTATTTACATTCTTTCATTCATACACTAGTAAACGTGGCCAACAAAATTAAGACCCCTCCTAAATTTGATGGACTCAATTTCCCCATTTGGAAGGTTAGGATGACTATTTTTCTCCAATCCTTAGGTAGCTTAGTGGCTAAATTCTTGACCAAACCCTATATTAGACCCGATAGTAGGGAGAGCACTTGGTCCGACTTTACCTACAAAGAATATGAGGCTAATTCTAAGGCCCAAAATTTCCTTCTCACCGCCTTGAATGAGGATGATCTTACACGGGTTATACATTACCAATCCACCTATGAGATTTGGCAACACTTGTTGGTCACACATGAGGGGACTTCACAGGTCAAGAGAGCTAAAATAGATCTCTTGAGGTCCCAATATGAAAGTTTTAAAATGCTTAAAGATGAGTCTATTGATTCTTTGATTACCAAGTTTGCTAAGATTATTAATGCCCTTTCTTCTCTAGGTGATGATATAAGTAATGACCAAAAGGTGCGCAAAGTGATACGAGCTCTTCCTTCATCATGGGAGATCAAGGCAACCTCCTTAAAAGAGTTGAATGATAAAGATGAGATAGATCTCATAAGTCTTATTGGAAACCTTAAGACTCATGAGATGGAGAAGAAAGCAAGAGAAGAAGCGGTACCTCAAAAGAAGAAATCCATAGCCTTCAAGTCTTCCTCTACTTTCGACGACGATGAAGAAGGTGAAGAAGATGATGAGGAGCTATCTCTCCTAGTAAGAAATGTGAAGAGGTTATACCGCAAGAACAAACTCAACTTTAGAAGGAAATTGGAAGGGAAGGAGGAGAGAAGAATCATATGCTACAAATGCCGCAAACCCTGGCACATCATGGCCGATTGTCCCGAGTTCAAGAAAAAGGTGACTTCCTCCTTGAAGCAAAAGAGGCCGGTTGAAAAGAAAGCATACAAAGTCACTTGGGATTCAGATAGCGAGTCTGAAGATGAGGTGGACACGGCAAATATGTGTTTCATGGCAAACACACCCAAGGTAACCACTCAACCTCTTGATGAAGAAGATGAATTAATTAGAGAAATGCTTGTACATGCTTTTGTTGAACTTTCTGAAAGCTATGATGATAAAAAGGTAGAATGTTCAAAATTGGAAAAGGAAATTGAATTTCTTAAAAATCAACTTGCTATTGTTTCAAAAGAAAAGGATGAAATTCTTCTAACCTTGTTTCAACTAGAAGAGAATTTGATGCTTATAAAGTTGCTTGTAAAGCTAAATTTTTAAAAGTTGATGAAAATGAATTTTCTTTGTTAAAAACTAAAATTGTTGATTTTGAAAATGTTTTAAAAGATTGTGCTTTTAATACTAATAAATTAGAGGATATGTTTTCAAAGAAGCACACACCACATTTTAAGGATGATAAAATAACCCATGCTAAAAATGCTCATCATGTCAACACTTCACATAACACTTCTCATGTTAAAGCTACTCATGCTCATAAGTCACTTGCTAGTAAGCACACACTCATTATGCATTTAAATATGGTAGAGTTTATAGATGTACTTATTGTGGTAAAAATGGCCATTTAGCTAAGTTTTGTTATGATCAAATTAATAGAACAAATAATCTTGTGTGGATCCGTGATACTAACTCTTTAGGACCCAAGAAAATGTGGGTACCAAAATCAAGTTCTAAATTATTTGATGTAGGTACACACCAAAGCTCCAAGACGTAAGGAGCACTGGTACCTTGATAGCGGTTGTTCAAGACATATGACATGGTATATCAACAACTTTACAACCCTATCAAGGTACGTTGAAGGTGGCACCGTCACCTTCGGAGATGACTCCAAGGGCTCTATCATCGGTATAGGTAACATTCAAATTGGTGCATCTCCTATTATAGAAAATGTTGTGCTTGTTGATGGACTTAAACATAACTTGCTTAGTATAAGTCAACTTTGTGATCGTGGTCTTAAAGTTGTTTTTGATGATTCTTCTTGCAAAATTTTTGATTGTAAAATCAATGATTGTATTCTCACCGGATTTCGTGATAATAATGTTTATATCATTGACATGCTTAATTTGGATTGTTCTACTAAATGCTTGAATGCTTTTGATGAAACTTCTTGGCTTTGGCATAGAAGATTAGGACATGCATCTTTTGATCATCTTGCTAGGATTATTTCTAAGGAATTGGTGAAGGGTATTCCTTACTTGAAGTTTGAAAAAGACCGCATTCATGGTGCGTGCCAACTTGGGAAACAAACCAAGTCTTCTTTCAAACCAATCAAGGATATCATGTCAACTAGGCCATTAGAATTAATTCACATGGATCTTTTTGGACCAACTAAAACTAAAAGTTTAAATGGTAGTAGATATGCATTTGTTTTGGTTGATGATTTTTCCCGATTTACTTGGGTTTTCTTTTTGGAACACAAAGATCAAACTTTTTCACATTTTAAGACTTTTCGAAAAAGGGTTGAAAAAGAAAAAGGTTTTTCGATTTTGAAAATAAGAAGTGATAGAGGTGGTGAGTTTGTTAACCAACTCTTCATGACTTATTGTGATGAAAAGGGAATTAAGAATGAAATGTCATGTCCTAGAACTCCACAACAAAATGGAGTAGTTGAAAGGAAGAATAGAACACTTCAAGAGATGGCTAGGACTATGATAAGTGAATATGACCTCCCTCAATATCTATGGCCGAGGCCGTAAACATCGCATGCTACATATCAAACCATATTTATTTGTGTAAAAATACTTTTAAGACATCTTTTGAAATTTATCACTTAAGAAAACCAAATGTTTCATATTTCAAAGTTTTTGGATACAAGTGTTTTGTTTTGAATACTAAAGATAACTTGGGTAAATTTGATGCTAAGGCTTATGAAGCAATATTTGTTGGATATTCTACTACTAGCAAAGCTTATAGAGTATTCAATAAATCTTCTTACTATTAAAGAATCCATGCATGTTAAATTTGAAGAATCTAATGTTGTTGTTGAGAATGTTGTAGAGTTTGACTCATTAGGTGAGGACATGGAGAAACTATCTTTAAAGGACTCACCCATTCAAGAAGAAAAGCAAGAATCCATTGGTGATGTTCAAAAAGATGAAGTGGAAAGCTCTCAACCGCTTCCTAAAGATTGGAGATACGCTACAAATCATCCTAAGGATCTCATCATAGGTGATGTATCTAAAGGGGTAACAACTCGCTTCAAACTCTATGAATTGTGTGGTAACTTTGCATTCATTTCTCATTTTGAACCCAAAAGCATCCTCGAAGCTGAGGGTGACTCATATTGGTTGCTAGCCATGCAAGAAGAGCTCAATCAATTTGAGCACAACCAAGTTTGGCACCTTGTTCCTAAACCCCACGATAGATCAATAATTGGTACTAAGTGGATTTTTAGGAATAAGATGGATGAGTCAGGAAATGTTATTAGGAATAAAACTAGGTTAGTGGCCCAAGGTTACACTCAAGTTGAAGGAATTGACTTTGAGGAGACCTTTGCACCCGTAGCACAGCTTGAAGCCATACGGATGGCACTAGCTTTTGCATCTTTTAAAAATTTTAAACTTTTTCAAATGGATGTGAAAAATGCATTTTTAAATGGTGTTTTAAATAAAGAAGTTTATGTTGAGAAACCTCCCGGTTTTGTTGATCATGTTCATCCTAATTTTGTTTTTAAACTTGATAAAGCTTTGTATGGATTGAAGCAAGCTCCAAGAGTTTGGTATGAAAGGCTTTCTAGTTTTCTTATTTCAAATGATTTTGTTAAAGGCAAAGTAGACACAGCATTATTTACTAAGCATGTTGATAATGACATTCTAATAGTGCAAATTTATATTGATGATATAATTTTTGGTTCAACTAATGAGTTTCTTTGCAAGGAGTTTGAAAAGTGTATGCAACTTGAATTTGAGATGTCTTCAATGGGTGAACTAAATTTCTTTCTTGGACTCCAAGTCAAGCAAATGCAAGATGGGATATTCATATGTCAAGCCAAGTACGCAAAGGAGCTTATAAAGAAATTTGAACTTGAAGGTTCGAAAGTTTGCAACACTCCCATGGCAACTACAACCAAACTTGATAAGGATGACCAAGGTAAATGTGTTGATATTAAGTTATATAGAAGCATAATTGGTAGTTTGTTGTATTTAACGTCTAGTAGGCCGGATATCATGTTTAGTGTGTGTCTTTGTACTAGATTCCAATCGTGTCCTTAAGAGTCTCATCTTATTGCGGTAAAATGCATCATTCGTTATATTAAGGGCACTATTGGAATGGGTCTTGGTATCTGAAAATCGGAGATTTTTCAATGACGAGTTATTTGGATGCCGACTATGTGGGTTGTAGAGTAGATAGAAAGAGTACTAGTGGAACATGTCAATTTCTTGGTAATTGTCTTGTTTCATGGTCCTCTAAGAAACAAAATTCGGTAGCTCTCTCAACCACCGAGGCGGAGTATGTTGCGGCGGGGGCTTGTTGTGCACAAGTCCTTTGGATGAAACATACTCTCCTTGATTATGATTTGCATTATGACCATATAAAAATATTTTGTGATAATACTAGTACTATTCATATGACTAAGAATGCAAATCAACATAGTAAGACCAAGCACATTGAGGTTAGATATCACTTTCTTTGAGATCATTTTGAGAAAGGTGATATAGAGATTGATCATGTTTCTTCGGATTGGCAACTTGCCGATATTTTCACTAAACCTCTTGATTTTAATAGATTTTCCTTTATATGTGGTGAACTTAATGTTTGTGTTATTGAATAGACTTGTTTTTCTTGTTTCTTTATCCCTTTTGATGTATGACAAAAAGGGGGAGAAGTATAATATGAGTATGGTTTTAGTTTTTACAAAGTGTGTTTTTATGAATTCTTATATATGAGTTCTAAGTTTATATGGTTTTGTGTTTTCAAGTGTGTGTTTTATGACTCATGTCACTTAGTCTTATGGTTTTTGATTGCAATTCAAATTGCTTTTACTTGTTTAATAAAGCATATTTGAGGGGAGTTTTCACCTCTCTTTTATCTTGTTTATATAGCCTATTTGTTTTGTCATCATCAAAAAGGGGGAGATTGTTGGCCCAAGAGGTTACACTCTCCATTTCTTTAGAGTTTTGATGATAACAAAACACTTAAGAGGTATATTGGTACTAATAAGTTTTTTCAAGATGAGTTTCAGGTTAGTACTATTTTGAAGGCCATTGTTTAGCTTTTGCAAGACTTTCTGGTTCATGAAGCAAATAAGGTAAAAGGCACTAGAAAGAATGATCATAGAAGAGAAGGTGATTGGTCGCTAATGTTGCATATTTAGTATCATATTTTCATACTTATTATAGAATAAAATCTGCATTGTCTTAATTAAATGTTTAATTTATTTGCAGTCCCATTCCTTAAGGAGATGAAGAGAAATGAGCCCAAAAGCCCACTAAAATTCTGAATTAAATAAGAATTAATTCGAGCTCACTGAATCAGGGTAAAATCAAGAGGTTAAAAACTGGTTGAGAAGAATCCTCTCAGAATCGATCGGTTAAAGCCAAGAATCAAAGGCTATTTCGTCACAATACTGGACTCAAACGAGAAAACCAACTGAAGATAAAAGCAGAAGGAAAAAAGTAGGGAAACCCACCAACAGGGTGTGGCCACCTGGCCACACCCTGGCCGTGGAAACGCGGCCAAAGCCGCGTTTCTGTGGCTGTTTAGTGGTTGTTGGGGGAGCGTTTGCTTCCCCAATCTTCCCGGGATTCTCCTCATGTGGGTTTTGCCTATAAAAAGCCAGTGTTTGCACTGAAAATGGGACGACCATGCAGAGATAGAATTTAGCCTAGTTTTTCATTTTGTATTATAGGTTTTGTTTTCTTTTTATGTAACTTTAATTTGTATGTAAGCTTAGGTTAGATGAAGATTCATGTAAGTAAGAGAGAGGCTTATGTTGAGAGTGACACCGATGTACCCTTCCATTGTTTCTGCAAGCAATAAAGGTAAATACTTTTTTTTATGTTCATCTTTTACTTTTGTTTTCTTTTGTTTTCCTTTTCCTCTTTCTACTTCACCTCTTTTTGGTTTTGATGAGACTGCAATTGAATCCCGAAGTATAAGTATAACAACGCTTTTGTGAGTGCCAACGATACTTCATGAAGATGTTCTCCTCCTCAAGATCCGTATCACTTCATTCTTGAGTGGCTTGATGATATAATGCGAATGGGGACTGAGCTCGATCCTATGACTTATGCGTTGAACGCCTCCGAAGCAAGGTAGAACATGCAAGGGTTCCAGGTAAGTCATCAACCAAACTAGGTGAGTACTTCTTTAATCTTCTTTCCTTTCTTTTATTTCTTAATTTAGATCGTCAATACGATTTCTTTCACCACATCTTCCAAATCTTCTTTCATTCTTTTCCAATTCATTTGTACATAGTCATTTTCTGATTTTCTCCACCTTCTCCATTTATCGCTTTTTTTTAACTTTAACCTAACTTTTTCTTTTTCATTTTCATTTCTTAAAACAAAGAAGAACTTTCATTTTTTCTTCATAAAGATTTCAATAAAGAACCTTGAACGCTTCTATCGCAAAACCCTCCTTGTGGATGACGACCCGCATAGCCACTTGCTATAGCGGTAAGAATTGAGCACTTGCACATTTTTATTTTTAGATCTAAAATTCCGTATTTTGTGTGTGCAGGTAAAGCTTCAATCAAATTTTGGCGCCGTTGCCGGGGAGGGTAATGGTTTTATTGAAATCTAGTTTTTATTAAATTTTTAGAACTAAAACGAATTTTTCTTCTCTGTTGCAGGTTATAGGGCAAGCAAAGCAGGAAAAAAGGATTGCAGAAACATATAAGTGGTCTTAGGCCTCTGTTCCAGAAAACAGAGACCAAGTACCCTCTGAATTGCCGCGTTTGCTCGGCTTTAGCCGCGTTTCCGCGGCAAGGAAGAGTTCACTACTAATTGATTTTTTTGCAGGGCTGCTGGTTTTGCAAAATTCTAGTTTTCTGCAACTTTATTTCTTATATGCCATCACCAAAAGCCTGCTAATAAATCAACAGTAAAACATTTGTTGAAAAAGTTAAAAAAATTGATTAGACGTTTGCATTTCAGGCACGTGTCTTTTCAATTCATTTACTTTACTGTTGAAGAGTGTTGGAGCAAGGTACGTTCGCATTGCATGTAGAATAGGACTCATCTCTTGGTTGATTTATATCGCTTTGAGTGAATCTTATTTACATATCTTGTACACTTGCACAAACTGATCTTAAGGGCACCACCCCATAACAAGATAAGGTGGGGATTTAATTACCCTTCCTTGGCCCAAAAATCAGATTCCAAACATTCACTAACCCGAGCCTAACTAAAAATGAGTAGACGTTGGCCCTAGGGACATCTTGGACTCAATTAGGAGATTATCCTAAGGGGAAAGGTGTTGGAATTCGACTCCTGCCAAATCAGTGTCTAGGAAAGGGATTAATGGCCGAAAGTCCGAAGGTTGATGGTTATTTAATTAAGGAACGTCTTTGATGGAAAACCTTCCACCAATCATGCCCTGACCTGGCTGATTAGCTTGTGGTCAAAGTCTGCATTAGACCTCCCGTGGACAGTCTAATCAGTTAGGAGTCGTCTAGGTCATAGGTCTACCCTAACTTAGGTTAGAATTTTTTCTTTTTTGTTTGCTTATTTGTTTGTTTTGTTTGTGTTCTATTGTGTGATATGGCTTATAATAACAATTTTTCCAATTTTAATAGTAATCCATAGTGCACACCGATTTCATTTTCGGATATTACCAACCGGCATATCATAACTTTAACCAACCTAGTGTGCCGGATTGGTCTTATCCGAATCAATATAACCCATGTCCCCAATCTTATAACCATAATTTCCATGATAATTTCAACTCTTCACAGAATCAATGGGGATTCACCTCTCCTGAGTCCAATTTTCAACCAACTTGTCCTCCTTATCCACCTTGTCCACAATATTTCCAAGATTCATACTCAGTTCCACCAGTTTAAAATAGGAAACTATCAATTTTGAAATGAGTATGCATGAGTCTAAACAAAAATCCCAAAATCTGATGGACTCATAATTTCACCACCAATTCCAAGACAACACTTTATATTTTCATCAAAACAATGAACCTATCAACTATGAAAAGATGCTTGAAGCCATGACTCAGGCTCAAAACGCTCGTAATTATGACATAGATATGATGGTTCAATCTCTACGTTCTCACCGTTTGACCAGTTCTGATGTCAGTAACCATTCTGTTAGAGCCGAAGAGTCATGTTGTTTTGGAACACAAGGTTCCATTTCAGCACAATCATTTGAACTTGCCCAAACTCTAAAATTTGAAAGTGACATGGACAGTTTGGCAAGTTATCATTTTCCTGAAATTGAACTTGAAAATGAATATGATCATGAACCTCAACTTAGTGATTCAATTCTACTCCTGATTCAATTATGATTCCGATATCTTCACCTGATTTCAATCTTTTTCCGAGTCAACATTGGATCATGTGCTAATTCATAATGAAATTGAATCACCCATCTTTGAGGATCATATTGAACTTGACCAATTTTACACTTTTGAAAATCCTATTGACAGATTGGCAAGTTCTCATTTTTATGACATTGAACTTAATGAGAAATGTGACCTAGACTCTCAACTCTGTGATCCAGTTCAAATTCCTGAATCAATATTGACTCCTGTTTTGTTACCCGACTTGAGTAATATTTTAGAGTTAGTTTTGATTCCTACACCTATCATTCCTGAACTTGAATCACCAATATTAAGTCACATTCCATTGATAGAAAATACATGTGGACTTGAGTTTCAACTTCTTGACATGGACACACTTCTTGAACCAATCTCGACTCCTGAGCCTTTACTTGACTTAAGTCACCTTCCTGAGTCGGTATTAGTTCCTATACTTCCTGAGTCCAAGTCAATCATTCTATCTTTTCACACCCCATTTGGGACAAGGCGGTTGACAAATTTGACTCCGAAATTAATTATAGAATTTAGAAATTATATGGGGTCAAATATTTAATAAAAATCATTCATGCAGATATCATTTTAGTGGTTATATTAGAGAAATTTTTGGTGGGTTCCTCCGAATCCTAAGAACAGTCGATTGGGTTGCATTTCGTGGACCAATCAGACCACCACTGGAACCACCACCTTAAGGTAGAATTTTCTTTCCCTTTCTTCTTTTTCAAGCATCTATGCATTAATTCATACATTGAGGACAATGCATGAGATAGGTGTGGGGGAGGGTTCTAATATAACTTAGGTTTTTCTTTTTATATAAAAAAAATATTAACATTTTCTTTACTTTTAAAAACTTTTTGAAAAATAGAAACAATATTTTGACATATTTTTTGTAAGAAATTAAGTTAATTTAAGGAATAGGAAAAATCCAAATTAGGATTTCTTATACTTGGTCAAAATAAGATTATTTGTTTGATTTTTAGGGTTAGGAAGAAAATTTGTCAAAGTAATTTAGTCTTGATCTTTACCATGATGAAATATGCACACTTTATACACTTACACACTTAGGGTTCAAAAACAAAGATTCTTATGCCTTAAATATAAAAAAAAAAGAAAAAAAAAAGAAAAAAATATGAACGAATCTAATTATTGATTAGCTAGGTACTTTGGCCTAAGCAAGCCTTAGTATTTATGCGAAAGATGATTAGAAAGTTTGAAAAGAAAAATATATATATAAAAATCCTCTGATTAAGCTGGGTATTTGTGCCTAATAAAGCATAAGTATTCACGCCTAAAAGAGGTTCATATAATAAAATCTTTAGTTTTGTGGTCTTATTTGCTCGAGTCCTTAAATCCTTGGGGTGTTTTCTCACCCGGTGCCCTAAGACCTTTTGGTTTGGGAGTCATCGATTAAAGGCTCGTTACATGGGCAGATTAGAAAGCCTAATAGAACTAAGGAATAATACCACAAAATATATATATATAAATAAATAAGGCATAAGAGTTAGAGTTAATGAACCCTTAGTCAAAATTTTCACAGTCACAAGGTGCATATGACTTAGGGTAAAGTAATAGACTAGATGAGAAGTACAATTTGACTCCTTACTTTGATTGATAAAAAATTTTTGAATAGAGACTAGGTTTAGGAATGAAAAATTCAGTTTTCCTATAACTTATAGATTGCTTAAATTTTACAATTATATTTCAAATATTTTTCTCTTTCAAAATGCCTTTCGAAAATACTAACTCTTTGTTTCTCTTTCTTTATGGATTTTGTGGGTGCAATCCGCTGAAAACCCTCACGAGACAAAACTCGTCCTCTAGGGGAAACCTAGAAGTTTAACGTCTTGTTGCACATGCTCAGTGCAATCGCGTGACCTGCGAAAGTGGTCTAATAATCCTTAGTATAGTTTAGTTTTTGCTCGAGGACGAGCAAAAGATAGGTATGAGGGTGTGATTGGTCGCTAATGTTGCATATTTAGTATCATATTTTCATACTTATTATAGAATAAAATCTACATTGTCCTAATTAAATGTTTAATTTATTTGCAGGCTCATTCCTTAAGGAGATGAAGAGAAATGAGCCCAAAAGCCCACTAAAATTCTGAATTAAATCAGAATTAATTCGAGCTCACTGAATCAGGACAAAATCAAGAGGTTAAAAACTGGTTGAGAAGAATCCTCTCAGAATCGATCGGTTAAAGCCAAGAATCAAAGGCCATTTCGTCACAATACTGGACTCAAACGAGAAAACCAACTGAAGATAAAAGCAGAAGAAAAAAAGAAGGGAAACTCACCAACTGGGTGTGGCCACCTGGCCACACCCTGGCCGTGGAAACGCGACCAAAGCCGCGTTTCCGCGGCTGTTTAGTGGTTATTGGGGGAGCGTTTGCTCCCCCAATCTTCCCAGGATTCTCCTCATGTGGGTTTTGCCTATAAAAAGCCAGTATTTGCACTGAAAATGGGACGACCATGTAGAGATAGGATTTAGCCTAGTTTTCCATTTTGTAGTATAGGTTTTGTTTTCTTTTATGCAACTTTAATTTGTATGTAAGCTTAGGTTAGATGAAGATTCATGTAAGTAAGAGAGAGGCTTATGTTGAGAGTGACACCGATGTACCCTCCTCCTTTCTTCCATTGTTTCTGCAAGCAATAAAGGTAAATACTTTTTTTATGTTCGTCTCTTTACTTTTGTTTTCTTTTGTTTTCCTTTTCCTCTTTCTACTTCACCTCTTTTTGGTTTTGATGAGAATGCAAGTGAATCCCGAAGTATAAGTATAACAATGCTTTGTGAGTGCCAACGATACTTCATGAAGATGTTCTCCTCCTCAAGATCCGTATCACTTCATTCTTGTTTGGCTTGATAATATAATGCGAACGGGGACTGAGCTCGATCCTATGACTTATGCGTTGAACGCCTCCGAAGCAAGGTAAAACATGCAAGGGTTTCAGGTAAGTCATCAACCAAACTAGGTGAGTACTTCTTTAATCTTCTTTCCTTTCTTTTATTTCTTAATTTAGATCGCCAACACGATTTCTTTCACCACATCTTTCAAATCTTCTTTCATTCTTTTCCAATTCATTGTACATAGTCATTTTCTGATTTTCGCCACCTTCTCCATCTATCGCTTTCTTTTTAACTTTAACCTAACTCTTTCTTTTACATTTCATTTCTTAAAACAAAGAAGAACTTTCGTTTTGTCTTCATAAAGATTTCAATAAAGAACCTTGAACGCTTCTATCGTAAAACCCTCCTGTGGATCACGACCCGCATGGCCACTTGCTATAGTGGTAAGAATTGAGCACTTGCACATTTTTATTCTTGGATCTAAAATTCTGTATTTTCTGTGTGCTGGTAAAGCTTCAATCAAAGGTCTAGCATGGCATTGGATGACTCAAGACTTCAGAGACTTCATTAGTCTTATTTTTAATTTTATAGTTTTATTAAAGAGTAATGGATAGGTTGAAGCTCAATATTTCTACACACACGTTTTTTGCGCACATGTCTTTTCTAAAAAATTTATCCTATAAATATATACAAAATATTTTTAAATAAAGTTTAATACCTACAAACTCAATTTGTATTTTATACTTGGTAAAGAAAAGTTCTATTTTGAAAAACCATCAAAATCCTTAAAAAAATCTTTTCTAAATTCAACTTTTGACCTGAGCCGGTCGACCGACCGGTCGACCGACTCTATGTCAGGTCAGATCGGTCGACAGATCAGTCAACCGGGATTCAGACCGTTGGGTGCGTGCATGTGTGCACGTTTTCCGGTCGACCGGGCGGACGACCGGACCCTACTACGGTCGACCGACCTTCGGCGACTGTAAGCAAGCTACTCTCTGTTTGTTGCGGTCGACCGGGCGGTCGACCGTGGGCTGCAATAGCTCTTTTTATTTGAAACCCGGTCGACCGGCCGGTCGACTGAGGCTGTGCTTTCAGCCATAACGGCTATTTTTTAAAACACATTTTAATTCATTCTTTTCGTTTCTAAACGAATTTTGGGGATATTTTATGGGTCAAATACTTCCTAATTACTATTATATGAGTTTACTCTTTAATCCCTAGCTCTATCCTATAAATAGGGGTGATTAGTGTTGTGGGATTTACAACAAGCATTGGCAAATATTCAAAGTTTTCAAAGGCTTTCAAAAGAGTTTGGTCCTTAGTTTTGTGCTAAAGAATCTCTTATTCCTGATGTTTTAGTTTCAAAACTCTCTCAAGTTCCTTTTCTTTTTCCACTTACAATATTTGAGCTTCAATTCTAACCATTGTTCTACAGGGTTCTTGTAAGGGAAAGAGACTTTTGCAAAAAAGAGTTTGTGGTCTTTTGATCATCAAGAAATACTTGTATTCGAGATTGTGGAGTTTGGTACTCCGGTGTGATTGTAATTCTTTTGAAGTTATAGTGGTTAGAAATCCTTCTGGGTGAAGGCGGGGACATAGAGCTGGGTGCTCGAACCTCGAAAAAAATTCTCGGTGTTTCCATTTGGTTTACTTGCTTCTTTCTTTAATTCCTTGCCTTATACTTATTGCTTCTTATTCATTGCTTCATATACTTGCTATTCATATTCATTGCTACATTGCACTTACTTTACATATTGATTGCTATATTCACTTGTTTCTTATTCATTTTGTCAATCTTATACTCATACAACAAGATTGCAATACGCACCTTAAACTCTTATCTAGAGGAATCACGAGGAAGGAGTTCAGAGCCCTTCACGGGGTATTTGGCTTCTAGTCTTGTTTGGGTGATTGTTGCATCATAGATTTTTAAATTGTGCATTGATTAGCATTATCACCTATTCACCCCCTCTAGGTGATTTCATTAACATCAAAGTGAGGTTCTCGTTCAACGTGAGACCCACATTTCTGTTGTAACTGCCAGTCATGGCTGCGCGTCAGTCACTCGCACGTTCTCCCCACTTAAAGGAAAGATTAATCTCCATTAATGGAGAGTTTTAAGGGGGTAGTTACACTCCAATTTTCTCTCCACATAATGGGGAATAACTTCCCATTTTGGAGAGATTTAAGGAGTTGGTTACACCCTTTCCATTATGGAAAGATTTAAGGGGTTAGTTACACCCCAATTTCTCTATAAATAGCTATAAATAGCTATTTAAAAAAGGGGCTCTGGGGGGATAGAAAGAAGAGGAGACCTCTCTGAGGCGCTGGAAAGGGACCTCTAAAAAAAAGGCTGAAGAGGAGAGTCCTGGTGGAGGAATCTAAGAAGCCATAGACAAGGAGAGAGCTACCTCAGCAGAGTTGGACCTTGAAGCTTTTACAGTCAGGGATGAGTTCAACTCTTTTTATTAACTTGCTAAGTTTAAGTTCTTTAAATCTCTTTGAGATTCCATTACTGATAGAAGCTGTGCTACTCCACCAGTAGATTCAAAGAGAGGATTCCCAAGAGATCCTGACGTTCGGCCGGTCAAAGGGGAACAAGACTCACTCTCCACCGCCACGTGAAGAACCCAGCTTTAAATAAAGAGGAGAATCAATCAAAAGATTATCTCTCTTTTGTAATCAGATTGTATCCGTTGTAATCTTCTATTCAATCAAAAATATTTTGCAATTGTGATTTTTCCGACGCGTACAGATATGTCTTGCAAAAAAGGGTTTTTAGTAGTCCACAAATTTTCAAACTTGCGCTGCGATTTCTTAGAATTATGTTTCCTACTTTTGAGAGTAGGGGCACAGAATAGCAAGTCTTCTCCTGCAAAGCTTGAGCGCTAAATCTGAAACTTGACGTCCCTGAAATAAGACACCACTCTTGTTAGAAAATAATTACACCGTTCCCTCCCCGACAACGGCCCTAAAAATTGATTGTAAAATGAAAGTGATGAGAATAACCATGTAGCTTTGGGCTAACAGGGTCATGTCCACGAGGAGGAATGCGATAGAAGCTTTTTGGTATTTTTGTTAAATAATAAAGAATGGAGTTGGTGTTTTTCTTTTTTGATATATATAGAAAAAGAGAATGGAAAGTAAGGAAGTGATTAAAAGAAAAATTACAAACTTAGAGAAGGCTTTGGAAAAGGTAATTTTTAAAAAACTTGAAGAGTGATTTGTTATTTTTAATATAAGAAGAAGATCTGAGCTCACTATCTTACTACTCAACGATGTGTTCTTCTCTTAAACTTCTTAGTGCCTTAACTTGATCATAGGCAAAAACTTAAACTTAGTTTCAAAAGTCTTAAGCAAAGTAAATAAGATCCTTTGGAAAAGTCTAATTCTTTTTCTTAAGAAATCCTTTTGAACTGAATGTTAAATCATCAAGTTTCTTTCAAGTATGAAATAAAAGCAAGCTCAAGTTATTTTTTAAAAGAAATAGAAGTTTAGAAATTCAAACCCATCCTCATGTACTTCAAGAATACTTTCAAAGAAGAAAGGCTTAATTTAAGGCATACATATGATTCTATTTGGTTCTTTACATCAAAACCATTAAAAACAAGAGAGATCGAAAAGAGGGAAAGATAGTGAGCTTAGAAAATAAGTTAGCTACTCATGAATGATGTAAAATAAGACATATAAATAAAGCAAGATATACCCATGAATTTGAGTAGAAGAAGAGAAAGATTGATCATTTATTGATGTCACTTCAATCTTCAGATTACAATCACTCAATTCCTTTCTCTCACTGGAATTTGAACTGAACCACAAATTAGAAAATAGAGATACAACTTCTCTATGCTATCTAACAAAAAACCTAAATCCTAAAAATAAAGAGAAAAACTTAAACTAATTTTCGGTCCCTTTTCTCTAAAAAATACAGTATTTATAGGCAAAAACCAAACAGGAGAGGGTGTACGAAGATAGGGGAGCAAACACTCCCCTAATAGAAGCCAAACGGCTACAGAAACGTGGCTTTGGTCGCTTTCCACGGCCTGGGTGTGGCCACCTTGGCCTGGGTGTGGCCAGGTGGCCACACCCGAGGGGGTACACCTCCTTATTTTGTGTTTTGACTTTATCTCCTGTAGGTTTTTCTATTTTAGCTCCAGGATTTGACAAAAACGGCCTTTGATATTTGGCTTTAACCACTTGATTTGGGAAGATTCATTTTAACCGATTTTTAACCTCTCTGATTGGCCATGATTTACCTTGATTTTCTGATTTTGAATTAATTCTGAATTAAATCAGAATTTGATGGGCTTCTGGGCTCGTTTCTCTTTCCTATCCGTTAGTAATGGGCCTGCATTTTATAAAAAAAATAGGACTTATTAATATGATTTATTAGATAATAAACATGGTAATATGATAATATATATGCTATATATGTAACGATCACAACCTCTTAGTAATAGTTACCTCACATGAATCCTTGACCATCACTAGTCCTTGGCTTTAAGAGACGATACAAAGCATGGCATATATGATTGTTCATCAATATCCAAACCACACATCCATACCACGCAACAAGTTACAAGCTACTATTAGACCATCAAAACTGGTTAGAGGTGAGCATGAAATAAAGAAGACGTTACAAGTTAGCTTATTAGTGGGTTGATGTTAGAAT